>MCFE01000130.1:0-159856 GCA_002104905.1 Basidiobolus meristosporus CBS 931.73 | reverse complement strand
ATTGTATTTTTGTCAATACTCATGTGAATTCAAGACAGTTTTCCAATCGAAACATTACACCTACATGAATGTAAGATGAAATGTTGATCTGTCATAGTAAGCATTACAAGTAATGTTGTGGCACCACTTACACATATACATATTACACCATTTTCCCTTTGGTATGACTCACTTTGATGTATATGCTGCCAAGAAATAATGCATAATCATCTGGTTCCCAACTAAACCCCCTGCTGACAGCAGCAGAAGAATGGTTGGACAACAGCTTGCTTTGATATTCAGTACAATATGCAGGGCTACAACCAAAAAAAGCCCTGTGGACATAAGACTTGTTCTGTTGGATAGTCCCACATTGAGCCATGAGTGCCAAATGATGCCATAGTGTGCCAGAGAGGTCAAGTGAGCCTATACTTGGCCACAGAGTGTGAAACATAGCTCTGCATCTTCATGTAAAGCAGCCCCTGTATTTCACCCATTGCACAGGAGAAAATCCATTTTTTGACCTTTTTTTGTGGATCAATGTAGCTCAGGATGTGTAAGAGCACAGTAGAACTGACAATATGCATCTGGTACTCAATACCCATGGCACTCTGAATCTAGCTCCTGTAGCTTGTATCATGTCACAAAAATGAATGGCACTATCTTGGTCCACTGGTACTATCTGGCACTATAAGTGCTTTGTATAGATCTTACTTTAGGGCTAATATTTAAATATAGTGCCAGATAGTACCAGTGGACCAAGATAGTGCCATTCATTTTTGTGACATGATACAAGCTACAGGAGCTAGATTCAGAGTGCCAAGGGTATTGAGTACCAGATGCATATCTTCAATCTGCTGGTGCTCTAATACATCCTGCACAATATTGATCCAAAAAAAAGGTCAAAAAATGGATTTTCTCCAACACAATGGGTGAAACACAGGGGCTGCTTTGCATGAGGATGCAGAGCTATGTTTCACACTCTGTGGCCAGGTGGAGGCTATATTGGCCTCTCTGGCACACTATGGCATCATTTGGTACTCATGGCTCAATGTGGCACTATCCAACGGAACAAGTCTATAGTGCCCACTAAAGGTAATAATACAACACCTCAGGCTCTCAGTCAAGTAGGCAGTTGAAAATCATTGCGGTGTGGTGGTGTATAAGTCCAAAGGGCAAAATACGGCCAACACTTCTCAAGTGTGAATGTGTGTGGGGTGTTCACTGGGTGCGATAACCTCTGGCAAAAGCTTGCTAGGAATACTGGGTCTTTTATCTAATCTAATGTGATGGGGGATAAAGCCTCAAGCTTGTCAAGGGAAAACTATTGAACTACAATCCCCAACTTAGTTGGCGTCTTAACAAAAGTTTATAATGGCTTCGACGTCCTTTGAGATGACAATGTACTAAAGCTTCCAAAGTCAAAACAACTGTAAACTCCACCAACAGGGACTTGATAAGAATGCAGCTTTGACCAATAGTTACAAAGACTGAAAAGTATCTTTGCCTGTACAAGAACAAACTTGGGAAAACAAACAAATATAATAAAATATACCTACTCTGAGTATTCCTCACAAGTAGTGCCTCCAAGGTCAGTTGGCTGTCAGCGCGGTTTCCTGGGAGTGTTGTCAGGTCTGAGTCAGAAAATAGTGGTAATAGGTAGCGGTGATCTCACTAATCAATAAGTCGGAATATTGGAAGAGGGATGATTTATTTTAAGGGATAGCCTCCCTTATATACTTTTTTGCTGCTCAATTTCTTGCTAGAAAATACTTTCCGGAAGTTTCCAGAAGGTAGTAGACAACCAATCATGTCTTTGTGTACTAAAAATAGCGCAAATTCTTGGCGGATTGTTCCATGAGACATAGTAGTACCTAGCCAATCAGGTAGTGGTAACATGAAACCTCTGTGTCATGTGGTTGCCTCTTATGGTAGTGAGATGGGGGATTATGAAACCAAGATGGTCACGTGACATGGGCACTGTTGGGGTACTTGCCTTATAAGGTAACTATCTTATCTTGGCATCTTGGCAAGGAATAAGAATAGCTTGTGCAATGGGTTAATAGGGACAAATAGTTTGTCAGGTTGCATAGTAATAATCACATAGACAAAAATAGGAAATATTGCAAATTTGGGATGATAATAATATAGGCGGGGTAATCCTTTTTAGGGAAGTGAATGCATAAGAATGAGCACATCTGCCTGTGGGTGTCACTGTGACCCCACTACATCCACCCCCCTCTCAGCTTTGAACTCAGGTCAAAGCAAACTAAATGTGATGTGCGAAATTCCGGTGCTTGAATAGCTTAAGTCTGGTTTCCTGCCACAGGTGCTCTTAGCGGTGTTCCATCAAGTTCAGACAGGTAGTAGCTTCCATTTCCAATCACCTTAGAGACAATATATGGGCCAGACCACTTATTGTCAAATTTGCGACTCCACTGCTTGTCTAAAGTGGAATCATAGAGCAGTACTGGATCTCCTTGCAGTAATGGCTTTGGTCTAAGGCTATGTGACTTGTCAAATGGTTCCTTGTTCTGAAGTCTTGTCTCTTTGAGTTTAGCAGCTGCTTGGGTAATATCAAGTTCATGGTGATCAAGCTGTTTGATGCGTGTAGTCAGTAGTTCTTCTGTACTCATTGTAGTTCTCCACTCTAGCATGTTCCAGGATATTGAGTCAAGCTCTATGGGAAGAACGCAATCATGTCCGTAAAGCAATTTGAATGGAGATAGACCTGTGCTGCGCTTTGTAGTGATTCTATCTGCCCAGAGTGCTAGATGAAGTTGTGTAGGCCACTGTAGTGTCATGTTGTTGCAGCTCTTGACCAGGGAGTTAACTAACGGGCCATGGCCTCTTTCAACCATTCCATTGGCCTGTGGGTGATAAGCGGTAGTGAAAGCAATATGAATCTTGTATTGTGAGCAGAGTTCCTGGATCAAATTTGAGGTCATTTCTCCTCGGTCAGCAACAAACTGGCTGATGCAGCCAAATCTGCATATTATATCTTCAAGAATAAATCTCCATATGGTGTGGCTTTTGTTATTGGGTAGGGCTCGAGCTTCTACCCACCCACTCAGATCATCTCTGGCAACAACAAGGTACTTCTTGGTTCCAGCAGTTGGCATGTGGACCAGGTCAATGCCAACCTTCTGCCATAGACAAGGTGTGTAGGTTGGATGGAGCGGCTCCTCATATCTCTTGGTTGACCTTCTTTGGCAAATGTCACAAGATTCAACAAAGTGTTGGACATCATGATACATATGCTCCCAGTAGTATCTACTGGAAACAACATTGTAAGTGGCATCTCTGCCTCTATGACCACCGGGTCTTCCTTCATGAAGGCTTGACATAATAGTCAGTTGTTCCTGGGGCTCAACTATAACTCTTCTTGGTGTCTGTCCAGGCTTTACTCGTTTGAAGAGGAGGCCATCTTTTATGTAGAAATGATGGGCCTTCTTCCTGAGCTTTCTGAAATCATGTGGGCTCATTCCTGGTGGCTTCTCTAAGGTTCTCAGATAGTCTTGAATGGTGTTCCACGTAGAGTTGCTGGGCTTCTTCACGTGTAGTTGTCGGATTTCTGCATCAATTATGTCATCAAAGTCAGGGTCCATATCTTCAGACAACTGTGGTCCCTTCCTGGAGAGTGCATCAGCCACAACATTTGTCTTGCCAGGGATATGTCTGACCTCAAAGTCAAACATTTTCAGCCATGCCATCCACCGATTTGTGGCATCATCAGGTAGATCAGGCTTGTTGATCATTCCTATAAGTGGTTTAGCATCTGTCTCCAGGATGAAATGTGTCATGTAGAGTTGTGACTTCAGCTTTCTCAGCATCTTCACAACTCCTAGTAGCTCTCTCTTAATCTGTGAGTATCTTTGTTCTCTAGGAGAGAAGAGGCAGCTCTCATATCTGCAGGCATAGCGGTTACCATCTTCATCATCTTGGCCAAGTAGTGCTCCAGCTCCTACAGGGCTTGCATCCACCGTCAAGATAGGTGGGCATTCAGTGTTCTGATAGTCAAGAGGTCTCAGAACTGGTGGAGATACTAAGGCCTCTTTTAGTAATTGCATGGCTTCTTCTTGCTCTTCTCCCCAGTTAAATGGGGCATTCTTTCTCTGTAGTCGGTAGATTGGTTCTGCTATCTCAGAAAATCTTGGGATCCAGATCCTAAAGAACCCACAAGCTGCCACAAAGCCACGAGCTTGTGTTAGATTTGTGGGGGTAGGCCAGTTGCATATCTTTTGTGTCTTGGAGTCTCCGGGTGAACGACCAAAGGTGTTGCATTTTTGTCCAACAATGGATATCTCTGATACACCAAAGCTGCTTTTCTCACCACTGATGGTGAGTCCAGCTTCTTCAATGGCTCCTAATATGGCATCATTGTCTGAAATATGGTCATAGACAAACTTTCTTACTCCAGGCATAACTTCAGTTGTGTCCCGGAGTTTTGGTCCTTTGATGCCTATGTCATCAACAAAGACAGCAAGTTTCTCAGGTATAAACCGGTAGAGCACATTTACCATGCACCTCTGGAACTGAGCCACGGAGTTTGTTGCCCCTTGGCTAAGTCTTGTCATTCTTAACAGTCCAAATGGAGTCTGGAGTGCAAACATATCTCTTGATGTCTCATCTAGGGGAATCTGGTCGTATCCTGAGTAGAGATCATATGTTGAGTAGATGGAGTGACCACTAAAGCTTTCTGCAAAGTCATCAATAGACGGAGGTATTGCGGCATCTCTGATAGTGACAGCATTTGCAGGTTGCATGTCCTGAATGAATCGGAGCTTCCCATTCTTCTTTTTGGTCACAAACCATCTGTTAGCATAAGGTCCATGGCAAGGTTCTAGGATACCAGCCTCAATCTTCTTCTTAAGTAGGTCATGCACATCAGCTTGGAGTCCTCTAGGCAGTGGGTAAGGTTTAAATGACCAGGGTGTGTGGGGCACTGTATGAATTTTGATAGGTTTTTCAACCGATGTCTTTAAGAGTCCCATCTCCTTGTCATTATATGAGAAAACCTTATCATGCCTTTTCAGGGTTTCTTCAAATAGTAAGATCTCCTCCGGTGTTAGGTTTCCATCACCAATGATAAGTTGCTTAAGTCTCTCAGGTGTAAGTCGTATATCTTCTGGTGTTCCTTCTGGTGGTCTGATGTAATCAGCAGGTCGAGACCCATCAGTTAAAGGCGTAAGTGATGGTCTAATCTTCTGTTCCACTGTCTTGTATTTTGTGCGAACCATAGCTGTCTGCTCCTGTATACCTAATGAGTAGCTCCAACTGTTAGGGTGTATACTGTCAGGCTCCTCATCTTCTTCTATAACAAGATGTGTCTTCTGGCAAGCGGTATGTGTCCTCTTATTGTTGGGTGTTACCCCACAAAATGTTGACTGTAGTCCTGGGTTGGATCCTTGTATAGTGTACCACACTGACCCATCAGAATAGTTGGTAGTTGTAGCCTTAGTACTGGTCTCCCATGGTCTGCCTAACAGAAGGTCAAAGTTTGCCTTCTGGCAGATAAAGAGGGGAAGCCAGACCTTGATTCCTTGTACCTCAATAGGGAACTTGTGCACTACACCATAGAGTGGGCTAGACCCTGAGTTTGCATCAGTCATGTTCCATCCAATATCTCTATCAACAGGCAGTAGCTCCTTGCTTCTAAGTGTCTTCCAGAAGTCTAGCGGCATAACACAAATCTCTGAACCACTGTCAATATGGCAGTCAACAGGGTCATCATATATATACCCTTTCACCACAGCAGTTGCAACTGAGTAAAAGGTCTTGTATTTGGTAGCGGTGTCATCCTTTTTGTGGTCTTCATGGTTTGTCTGGATTATATGGGTGTCCATATGTTCAACAGCTTGTCTTCTTGTTCTAAGCTGCTCATCAAAGGTCTTCCTAACAGACGGTGATACACTCATGATTTCTCCAACTGACAAAGTGAGGTTCTGCTTCAGTAGTTTCTCAGTAATCAATTGGGGGCTTGAGTAGCCAGCTATCTTTGAGGTCATCTGAAAGTGAGGTAATGGGTCTTGAGTAGGCAGTGTTCCAGGCCTCTTGTCAATAATAACCTCAGGCTCTTCAAATCGTGGTCTTCTAAGGATGGGTTTGACAGGTTCTTCAGGAAGGTGTCTCTTAGTAGCAAAGGTGTCTACTTCGTATTTTCTGTTGTCAGGGCTGTTTGGACTCACTGTATGAGTCTCAATAGGGGCATCAATAGTAATCTTTCTAGTTGCTGAGTCAGACTTCTGGAAAAGGGCTCTCATTCCGCCTCTTCAGAAATTAGTGGGAATCCTTTTTCCTTCCTTATCAGCAAGCATTCCATCAGCATCAAACTGTACTGTTCCTTCTCTAAGTAGCTGGCTAAGCTCTGAGCATTCACGTCTGGCATGCTGAGTAGAGTCACACCAAATGCAGTGTCTAGGCCAAGCTCTTTGGCCCTCAGTAGCTACCTCAGCTGAGCCGTTAACCTTGAGGGCTAGCTTTTGTAGCTGTTCAGCAAGTTGGTCAATTCTGTCGGTAGTGTAGGTCTGATTGTCAGCAACAGCACTCTTTAGCTCCTTGGTTGGCTGGTCTGGCAGATTAGATGTCAAGAGTCTCATAAAGGTAGAAGTTTGCTTTGCCTCTAGGAGTACACGTTTCATCTCTGCAAAGCAAGGAATGCCAGACTTGTCATCCTTGGCTGCATGTAGGTCAACTTTCCTTGCCAACTCCTGGGGAAGCCCTTGTGCAAGGTAAAGTGTCATGGTAAACTCAGTTATTGCCTGGGACTCTAGGAGTGGCTTGGCCATATCTTCATATTGTTGAATGAACTCTTCAAGTGGTAGCTTGGAGAGTCCCATCCTTCCAAAGTGTCTGAGGTCCTCAATTCCATAGTATATCTGGGGTCTGCCATACTCGGTCTGAAGGTAGGTCTTCATTAAGGTCCAGTCAGTCAGAATGTCTCCTTGTCTGAGAAGCTTAGTAGTAATATCATCGGTGCAGTAGTAGGGGAAGTCTTCAGCCATTTCTTGTTCAGATAGGCTGCACATCTTGCAGAGCTTCTCCCATTTGTATATGAAGCTCTCCACATTCTTTCCATCAAACTGTGGGGCTCCATGTGAGAGTGGTAACGGCATAGAGTTCATTTTGGGTAGGTAGGTTGGTGTTGTAGTCTTGATAATATTGGTAGTCTTGTTTCAATAAATGGGTAACGGCTCAAATCTTCAGGTAAATCTTGTAGGGTCCTAGGGAGCTTGTATGAACCCCCCACGTTGGGTGCCAAATATGTGGTGGTGTATAAGTCCAATGGGCAAAATACGGCCAACACTTCTCAAGTGTGAATGTGTGTGGGGTGTTCACTGGGTGCGATAACCTCTGGCAAAAGCTTGCTAGGAATACTGGGTCTTTTATCTAATCTAATGTGATGGGGGATAAAGCCTCAAGCTTGTCAAGGGAAAACTATTGAACTACAATCCCCAACTTAGTTGGCGTCTTAACAAAAGTTTATAATGGCTTCGACGTCCTTTGAGATGACAATGTACTAAAGCTTCCAAAGTCAAAACAACTGTAAACTCCACCAACAGGGACTTGATAAGAATGCAGCTTTGACCAATAGTTACAAAGACTGAAAAGTATCTTTGCCTGTACAAGAACAAACTTGGGAAAACAAACAATATAATAAAATATACCTACTCTGAGTATTCCTCACAAGTAGTGCCTCCAAGGTCAGTTGGCTGTCAGCGCGGTTTCCTGGGAGTATCGTCAGGTCTGAGTCAGAAAATAGTGGTAATAGGTAGCGGTGATCTCACTAATCAATAAGTTGGAATATTGGAAGAGGGATGATTTATTTTAAGGGATAGCCTCCCTTATATACTTTTTTGCTGCTCAATTTCTTGCTAGAAAATACTTTCCGGAAGTTTCCAGAAGGTAGTAGACAACCAATCATGTCTTTGTGTACTAAAAATAGCGCAAATTCTTGGCGGATTGTTCCATGAGACATAGTAGCACCTAGCCAATCAGGTAGTGGTAACATGAAACCTCTGTGTCATGTGGTTGCCTCTTATGGTAGTGAGATGGGGGGATTATGAAACCAAGATGGTCACGTGACATGGGCACTGTTGGGGTACTTGCCTTATAAGGTAACTCTCTTATCTTGGCATCTCGGCAAGGAATAAGAATAGCTTGTGCAATGGGTTAATAGTGACAAATAGTTTGTCAGGTTGCATAGTAATAATCACATAGACAAAAATAGGAAATATTGCAAATTTGGGATGATAATAATATAGGCGGGGTAAGCCTTTTTAGGGAAGTGAACGCATAAGAATGAGCACATCTGCCTGTGGGTGTCACCGTGACCCCACTACAATGGTAACTGAGTTCAGGGCTCTGTAGTCAATGCACATCCTAAGTGTTCCATCCTTCTTTTTCACAAAAAGCACTGGTGCTCCCCAAGGTGACTTGCTGGGCCTGATGTATCCTTGCTCTAATAGCTGATCAATTTGTTTCTTCATTTCCTCCAATTCCAATGGACTCATTCTGTAAGGTGTCTTGCTCACTGGAGGGCTATCTCCTGTGTCAATGGCATGATCCACGTCTCTGACTGGTGGTAGGCTTACAAGCTCATCTGGAAACACGTCTGAATATTTCTTCAAGAGAGTCTGGACCTGCTGGGGTGCTGGGATAGAGGAATCCTCCTGTAATACCGCCATGAGGAACATCTGGGTACCTTTTCTAAGTGCTCTACAGAACTGGGTCTTGCTAAGTTCACTTGTCTCACACACACTGGAATTGACCAAGTTGAAATCCAGCCTGGCAGGTAATAGCTCATAGGTCTTGTTGTCTTTCTGGATCTGAGTAGCATGGGTTCTCCAGTTGATTGATGGATTACGACAAAATAGCCAGGTTTTCCCAAGTACAAGGTCAAACTTGCAGTTCCCAAATATATAAGCCTGTAGGTCTTCTTCATAGTCATTGATCTTCATTCTTACTGGCTGGGTAATACGGTTGATTATGTGGGAGTTCCCATCAGCTGTGGAGACTGAAGTTGATTTGGTAGGTTCCGAGTTGATTCCAGCTTTCAAAGCAAATTGCTCTGACATGTACTCATGCGATGCTCCTGAGTCAATCATGATCTTGGCAGGTACTCCATTGATTGCTCCATTCAGGTACAATAACTTCCCTGAGTTTGAAGTCATTTGGGACAAGTACTCTTCTGTCATATGGAAGGTGAGTTCCGAGTCTTCTTCAAGCTCATCTTCCTCATTATTGTGTTCATGGGACTCAATATGGTTGAAGGTTCTTGTTGGCTGGTGTCCATTTCTTCTCTGAGGGCAGTACTTTGCAATATGTCCCTGCTGGTGGCAATTGAAGCAAAGTCCTCTCTTCTTGCATTCTTCTGAGGAGGGATTCTTCTGCATAGCGTCTATTTCCATTGGTACTGCTTCTGATTGTCTTCTTTCATAATGATTATAGCCTTTCTGACTAGTCACTGTAGGCTTCCCAACTCCAAACATAGCTGAGTCATAGTCAATGGCAATCTTGATGGCTTCTTCAATAGTCTGAGGTCTTTGGTAATTGACTTCCTTGCGAGTTCTTTCTTTCAACCCATCAATAAAGTATTCAACTTGATCCAAGGGGTCCATTCTTTCAATTTGTCCAAGTAGACATCTGTACTCATAGATGTATTCTTGCACCATTCCTTTCTGTCTGAGTGTCTTTAACTTCCTTCTTAGTAGTGTCTGCTGGTGTGGAGGTTCAAAAGCATCCTGAATTTCCGACACAAACTCATCCCAGGTAGAGATTGTAGAGCATCCCATCATAGTAGCTGACCTGATCTTGTTGTGGTACCACTGTAAAGCTGCATCTGCCAGGTAAGAAGCTGCATAATGCAACTTGCTCTCTGGAGCAATTCCTTTAGCTTTAAAAGCTTCTTCAATCTGAAAGAGCCAAGTTCCCAGGTTTTCATTGACTCTGCCATGGTACCGGTTAACCTTCACACTAAAGTTGCTCTTGACAGGGCTTTGTTGGCTCTGAGCCATGGTAGTCATTCCTTGTTGCTGTTGGCTGAGGATCTGGAGTAGCTGTTGCTGTTGGGCAAGGATTTGCTGCATGGCATTCTTCCATTCTTGATTGTCCGACATCTTGAGGGTGGTTTCTTCTTTCTTCAGGAGGGAGGTTTCTGGTTATCGCTGCTACCAATGTTACAAGTCTTGGTATAAGAGTTGTAGAGGAATAGGGAGTTTAGCTAGTATTGTATTCACTAAAACTTGAACTGATTTTTATTGAGGTTCCAGCAGCTCCTTATATACATTTTGCCAGATCAATTGCTGACTAATTGTATTTCCTAATGTAGGTTGTGGCTGATGACTCATTTGATTGCATCATCATCACCCAATAAGATCCTACTTAATATATCTATTTCTGTCTGATAAGGATCTGCTGATTCATTTGCTGACTAATGCTACTGATTTCATAGATAATACTGATGTACTGATAACCTAAACATATACTAACTGATTTGACTAAAAACTGATCTAACTTAAACATTCAAGCGGCAGATCATAACAGGGTATTCTTTCTCCGTAGTTGGTAGATTGGTTCTGCTATCTCAGAAAATCTTGGGATCCAGAATCTAAAGAATCCACAAGTGGTCACAAATCCACAAGCTTGTGTGAGATTTGTGGGGGTAGGCCAGTTGCATATCTTTTATGTCTTGGAGTCTCCAGATGAATGACCAAAGGTGTTGCATTTTTGTCCAACAATGGATATCTCTGATACACCAAAGCTGCTTTTCTCACTACTGATGGTGAGTCCAGCTTCTTCAATGGCTCCTAATATGGCATCATTGTCTGAAATATGATCATAGACAAACTTTCTTACTCCAGGCATAACTTCAGTAGTGTCCTGGATTTTTGGTCCTTTGATGCCTATGTCATCAACCAAGACAGCAAGTTTCTTGTGTATAATCTGATACAGCACATTCACTATGCATCTCTGCAACTGAGCCATGGAGTTTGTAGCCCCTCAACTGAGTCTTGTCATCCTTAAAAGTTCAAATGGTGTCTGTAATGCAAACATATCTCTAGATGTCTCATCAAGGGGAATTTGGTCATATCCTGTGTAGAGATCATATGTTGAGTAGATGGAGTGGCCACTAAAGTTTTCTGCAAAGTCATCAATAGATGGAGGTATAGCAGCATCTCTGATAGTGACAGCATTTGCAGGTTGCATGTCTTGAATGAATTGGAGCTTTCCATTCTTCTTTTTGGTCACATACCACCTGTTAGCATAAGATCCATGGCAAGGTTCTAGGATACCAGCTTCTATTTTCTTCTTAAGTAGATCATGCACATGAGCTTGGAGTCCTCTGGGCAGTGGGTAAGGCTTAAATGACCAGGGTGTGTGGGGCACTGTAGGAATCTTGATGGGTTTTTCAACTGATGTCTTTAAGAGCCCCATCTCCTTGTAGTTATATGAGAAAACCTTATCATGCCTTTTCAAGGTTTCTTCAAATAATAGTGCCTCCTCTGGTGTAAGATTTCCATCACCAATGATAAGTTGCTTAAGTCTCTCAGGTGTAAGTTGTATATCATCTGGTGTTTCTTCTGGTGGTCTAATGTAATTAGCAGGTCAAGATCCATCAGTCAAAGGTGTAAGTGATGGTCTAATCTTCTGTTCTACTGTCTTGTATTTTATCCAAACCATAGCAGTCTGCTCCTGCATACCTAATGAGCAGCTCCAAATGTTGGGGTGTATATTGTCAGGCTCCTCATCTTCTTCCATTACAAGATGTGTCTTCTGGCAAGCAGTATGTGTCCACTTATTGTTGGATGTTACACCACAGCAGGTTGACTGTAGTCCTGGGTTGGATCCTTGTATAGTGTACCATACTGACCCATTGGAATAGCTGGTAGCTGTAGCCTTAGTACTGGTTTCCCATGGTCTACCTAGCAGAAGGTCAAAGTTTGCCTTCTGGCAGATGAAGAGGGAAGCCAGACCCTGATTCCTTGTACCTCAATAGGGAACTTGTGCACTACACCATAGGGTGGACTAGATCCTGAGTTTGCATCAGTCATGTTCCATCCAATATCTCTATCAACAGGCAGTGGCTCCTTGTTTCAAAGTGTCTTCCAGAAGTCTAGCAGCATAATACAAATCTCTGAGCCACTGTCAATATGGCAGTCAACAGGGTCATCATATATATACCCTTTCACCACAGCAGTTGCAACTGAATAAAAGGTCTTATATTCAGTAGTGTTGTCATCCTTTTGGTGGTCTTTGTGCTTTGTTTGAATTATATGGGTGTCCATATATTCAACAGCTTGTTGTCTTCTTCTAAGCTGCTCATCAAAGGTCTTCCTAACAGATGGGGATACACTCATGATTTCTCCAACCAACAAAGTGAGGTTCTGCTTCAGCAGCTGCTCAGTAATCAGTTGAGGGCTTGAGTAGCTTGCTATCTTTGAGGTCATCTGAAAGTGAGGCAATGGATCTTGGGTGGGCAGCATACTAGGCCTCTTGTCATTAGCAACTTCAGGTTCTTCAAATTGTGGTCTTCTAAGGATGGGTTTGGCAGGTTCTTCAGGGAGGTGTCTATTGGTAGCAAAGGCATCAACTTTGTATTGTCTGTTGTCAGGGCTGCTTGGATTCTCTTTATGTGTCCCAATAGGGGCATTAACAGTAATCTTCCTGGTTGCTGAGTCAGATTTCTGGAAAAGGGCTCTCATCCCTCCTCTAAGCTTAGTGGTAATATCATTGGTGCAGTAGTAGGGGAAGTCTTCAGCCACTTCTTGTTCAGATAGGCTGCACATCTTAGCAGAGATATAGGGAAGTAGACAATAAGGGAATGAGCACATCTGTCAGTGGGTGTCACTGTCACCCAACTACACCGTCTGATTCCTCAAGGTATTCACTTACCCTCTGTCTGTTAATTGGGAACTGTTGCCTGGATGGGTCCTGTGTATATTGATGTTGGAAGCCACTTACCACAACTGATATATCATATAATACATTAGTCATTTGAGGCAAAAACTCATCCAAAGTCACTTTGGCTCCCAAAGCTGAGGCATAAACAGACACGTCCAGCCTGTGCTATGCACCATGCTTGTGAGCTGAGGATGGGTTTTGTCTGGGTTGTACTAAAGATGAGTTGAGACCTGGTATAGGGATCCTAGTGATGGATTTGGATACTGATATAGTAGTGTATTGGCATCAACCTGGTCTTATATGAAATTTATATGAAAACTAATGTAATTGTTGAGTTTTCCATATATAATGCATGATGCATCTTGGATTGCATTGACACAGATTGGGTCCCATCAACCGCAGATTTCCTATTTGCTATAGACTTGTGAGTAAGGCATTCATAAAAATACCAAGTCACTGTTTGAGGATGATTTTGCAACATAATGGTGGGATACATGGCAATTGATGGAGATTTAATCTTAATGCCTGGAAAATCAAATAAATTAATTTTTTTATTGCAGATCACACCAAATCAATAGAACTTGCATCAGCCTGCTCATCTACCAATTTTAATATGACTGAATGGTCTTTTCTCATCAACCACATCACTACCACTGGATTTCCGTTTGACACATTAGAGGATATCTATACCAAGTACTGTGGACCATCCACCCCAGTCTACTCAAGGAGATCCCTTGTTAAGCTTCTCTGCAATTACTAGAACTATTGCCCCACAAGGTTTGATCCCACCATCCATGGAAACAAAAGTCCTAAAAGCTTTCATTCCCAGCTGACAGTAATTGAGGACCACCTTGCAGAGTGTATGAATGACTAGAGCAAGCTTGGAATACTAGGTTCAGAGGTTCTAATAGACTTCCATATCCTGGAGTGGTCAGCAACAGGTTCCATATCAGGAGTATTTTGGATACCTTCCCAGTCAGGATTAACAGACCTGCTATAGGGCAAAGGCACTTTTATTCTGGCAAGTACAAGGCACACTGCAAAGTTTCAAGCACTGTCTGACATTGAGGGTAACATCATCTGGCTTGGTGGGCCATTTGCTAGAAGTAGCCACAACAAAGCACTCTGTGTAGAGAACTACCAGATTTCAGTAGATGGGGGAAATGTATGGCAGACTTAGCTTATATAGGAGTGGATTGTTGGAGACTTGGATGTATTACAGCATATAGGAAGCCAAGGAATTGTGTGCTTAGCAGGAAGCAGAAGCTTTACAATGAGATATTTAATCATCTCAGAGTGAGGGTAGGGCATACATTGAGATATTGGAGGAGATTCAGCATATTGGCAGGTAATACCAAGTCAAGTCAAATATAGGAGAAAATGTAGAGTAGGTAAGATGGTTAAGATACTTATCAATGCACAGTATATTCATACAAGAAGACATCTGGGCCATTTGCTGGAAGTAGGCACAACAAAGCACTCTGGGTAGAGAATCATCCAGAATTCAGTAGAGGGGAGAAATGTATGGCGGACTTAGCTTATATAGGAGGGGATTGTCAGAGACTTGGATGTAATACAGCATATAGGAAGCCAAGAAATGGTGTGCCTAGCAGAAAGCAGATGCTCTACAATGATATTTTTAATCATCTCAGAGTGAGGGTAGTGCATATATTAGGATATTTGAGGAGATTCAGCATATTGGCAGGTAATACCAAGTAAAGTTATATATAGGAGAAAACATCAGAGTAGGTGAAATAGTTAAGATACTTATTGATGCACAGTATTTTCATGCAAGAAGACATCTTTGAGAGAATTGTGTTTAGTGCATTATGAAGAGTAAACAAAGCAAGGAAAGCACTATCCTGAGCAACATGAGTAACATTGAGTAACATTACCAGTAACTTTATCCTACCACTGGCATTATGGTGAGAATTATAGTGTTAGATATTGCCATAGAGTGCCAGATCAATCCAGCACTATAAACAGGCTAGCACTATGTGGCACTATCCATTGGAACAAGTCTATTACACCTATATGAGTGTTAGATTCAATGATGACCCACCATAACAAGCAATGATATTGATATTTTGGCATCACACACATGTATATGTAGCATCATTTCCCCTTTGCTTTGACTTACTTCTATATATATGCTTCCAAAAAATAAAGCAAAGTTGTCTGGTTCTCAACCAAGCCCCATCACAAACAGCAGCAAAAGAGCTGTTGGACAACAGCTTGCTTTGATATCCAGTGCAACTAGCAGGGCAACAACCAAAAAAGGCCCTATGGACAGTGTGCCCCTTGAGGTAATAATGTGGACTCCTCAGGCTCTCAGTTAGGTAGGGAATGGGAATCTCTGTGTTGCAGCAAGCTGACCATATTGCTGAGGCAGATGAGAATGTAGCAAAAGCAGTACCTTCAGTTGAATACAAGCAAGTGAATATCATAACATCACCACAACTTGAATTAGCAAATATGTTATCTGCTCAAACCAAAGCATTAATAAGGCAACTATATGAAGCAGCGGATAGCATGGAAGAACTGGCCCAGAGAAATCAAGAAATAGTTTAGAAGTAGGAAGAGCAAGTAAAAGGTGTAGAGCAATCAATATCCCAGGTAAAGAAAGCAGTATTTTTGCTACAAAGAAGAAACTCAAGTAGCTCACTGTCACAGCCAATATTGAGCTATTTCCCAATGTAACAGCAGGGGAACATTAAACAGTCTTTGAAGAACAACAACAGTGCCCATAGATAAAGCCCACAGAAAAGCCTATTACAGTGTGGGAGGGAGACAATGTGGTGTTTGGACCAAAGCCTAAAAATCAAAAGACATTGAAGATCCATGAAGCTGTTGAGTGCAATAATGAAGAGTGGGCTGATATACAAGAAGCTGTCAGGAGTCTAGCACACCATCACCTTAAGGCTGGCATACCATTGGACCATCAGGAGCTCAAGACCAAGCAGAATGTGCTTGAATTGCACCATGAGCATTATCCTGGATTCAAACAAGCAAATAGATTTTGGGCCAGCATTTGTATGCCAAGAAAGTATCTTAAGAGTAGCAGAAACTATCAAAGGCAGAAGATCAAGGGTGCAATAGCCAAGAACCAGTAACTTGTTACAAGCAGGGCCAATAGCTACAAATAAGCATCAAAGAGACATTAGGTAGCTGGAAGCATGCCAATGAGGGGAGAGCAGGCAGACTTAGATGCAGCAGCAAAACATTTTCCAAGGAGAAATTGTAGTTCTACTCAAGAGGTACACAGTCAAAGTAGTAGTGAAGGACTTGGCCGTGATAAAAATAAGCAGCTACCTCAGGAGCCTCTCATGGCATGGGCTGAGAGCTCAAAACAAGCAGAAAAGAAGTGTCTGGTTGCCCACAGAGTACCAGTAAGAGACAAGCAGACCAATGCAGATTCACCAGTTCAGCATGTATCAAGGAGGAGGCATTGTTCAATACAAGAGGCACTGGGAGAAAGTAGCAGTTAAAGACCTGGCAATGAAAAAGGAAAAGGGAAAGGGAAAAGGTCTTCCCAAGCCAGAGACAGGAAAGTATGAGAAAAAAGCTGCAGTTCCTGCCAATTGATGCCATAAGGCTTATATTCATCAAATGGATGTAAAAGCTGCATTTTTGAATGGAGAAATTGATGAGGATATGTATATGGATCAGCCTAATGGGTTTGTTATCCAAGATTACATCCATTTGGTCTGCAAGCTTTAAAATTTCTATATGGGTTCAAAAATCACCAAGAGCCTAGGATTGCAAAATAGATTCTTATTTGGAGTCTTTGAGTTTTAAAAGAAGCAATGCTGACTATAGTATATGCTACAAGCCAGATAGAGCATATCCAGCTCTACTTACTTGATATGTGGATGATCTTATTGTAGCCACCAATAACCTCAAAACATTGGAAGAAGCTGAACTCAGACTACCTAAGGAGTTCAAGGTGTCCAATCTAGGAGAACTCAGTTACTTCTTAGGGATAGAGTTCTCTATAGGGAGCAGTGCCCTGACTATCACCCTAAGCCAATTCAAGTGTATTCAAGATATACTAAAGAAGTACCAAATGGAAGACTGTAAGCTAGCAGCTATCCCAAAGGAGGCACACCATAACTTGGTCAAACTCTACCAAATCAAGAGAGCTTAGTGCCATCTGAAAGCCCTGACTTTCCTTATGAATCTATGGCTGGCATTCTGATGTATATCATGCTTGAAACATGTTCAGATGTCTTGTAATCAGTGGGAGTTGTCAGCTTGTACAATCAGAACTATGGACTGGATCATATTGCAGCCTTTAAGTGTATTTTTAGATATCTCAAAGGAACTGCTGATATCAGCATAGGATCCACTGATAAGGACTTGGAACAGGATCCTGTGGGATGCTTTGATGCTGGTTGGGGACAAAATATGGAAGACAAAAGATCTACCTCAGGATACACCTTTTGTTACTGTAAAGGCGTAATTTCATGGAATTCAGAAATGCAGCCGGCCATAGCACTCTCTACCACAAAGGCAGAGTATATAGCAGCCTCAGAAGCTACAAAAGAAGCTATATGACTAAGGAAGCTTTTTGAAGATTTAGGCTAATGTCAACCAATGCCAATTACTTGAATTCAAGAAAATCAAGGAAGTATACAGTTAGATAGAAATCCTGCTTCTCATGCTAGAACTAAGCACATAAATATTAGGTATCATTTCATATATGACTTTATAGTGATTAACTTGGTTAGCTTAGCTTACTGTCCCACAGATGAAATGATTGCAGATATATTTACCAAACCATTAGCAGGAGACAAGTTTGAATATCTTTGGTCCCAATTAGGACTAGTCAGTATGAGCATTTAGCTGAGTGGAAGTAGTGTGACAATCTGTAATTCCACCCAAATAGTCACCTAACTTAGTCACTTGGATCATTACCTTTGATTCCTAGACAATACTGACCAAAATCCTTGTTGGGATCTAGTTAAAATATTTTCACCAAAATATCAAGTACTCAACACACAAAAAATCTCCAAGTTGCTCAAACAGGCCCAAACTTTGCACAGATGCTCTTGGGACCTTCCTACGCTATTCTATTTGTTTTTATGCCAAGACTATGTAAAAGTATAAATACAACTTTTACATTCAATGATTCATTAAGTCAAAACCACATAATCTACTTGTTCTCTCAATCACTGTAAAATACCTCCCAGATTCTTACAACTAATACAATTGGCAATTGATGTACAACTGAAGTTTCAATGGAATGAATCAATTTGTACTTATGAAAAGTAAGAGAAATGGTTGGGTCAGAGAGTAAGGAGTATAAAAAAGAGGCAACTGCCAATCAATGCACACAAATCTAAGAGATGATAGTGTGTCTGGGATAAGAAAGTGAGAAAGTTGGCAGAGAATCAATCAAAAGCCACTTTTGTATTGCTGTGACAAAAAATCTTGTCCAAGTTTTATATAAAATCTGGGTGCAATAATTTTTTGATGGTCCTTACATAGTGTCCTAATGGAATCCATACCTTGATCATCATAACAATTTTGC
Source organism: Basidiobolus meristosporus CBS 931.73 (assembly GCA_002104905.1). NCBI lineage: Eukaryota > Fungi > Basidiobolomycota > Basidiobolomycetes > Basidiobolales > Basidiobolaceae > Basidiobolus > Basidiobolus meristosporus. The sequence goes on along the minus strand of MCFE01000130.1, from coordinate 141,441 downwards.
ATATATTATGAGTATCAACAAAAAAAAGATATAATAGCACTGCATAGTTGATTGTCTGGCTGTTTGCCCCATGGAAAACATTACTTTGATTCTATGCTCTAAGAGAAGAGAAAAAGACCAAATGGCTATTATAGCAAGCCTCTCAGCCATGAAACCTGCAGACTGCATATGAAATACTACAAGGCTCATGGCCAGTGTTATTCCACACAAGTTATACCTGACCTTTCATCAGTCACTACTGTACCGCCAATATCTTGCAAGCCTGTTGATACTTTTATCATGGCGCCAGGCTGTACTTGTCACCTTGTGCAAACTGAGTCAAGTGGATTTGTGACACCTTTAGGCTTACCCCAGCCTTCTGAATATGGCATGCAGAGTGCTAGCTGCAAAGAAGCAGGTTCACTGCTGGATTGTTAGTCTATCTCCCCAAACAAAAGTACCCCACATGAGCCTGGCAAAATCCCATTATGCAATGAGACAACAACCATGGAAGAAAGTCACAAGGATACTTTATGGAGTCAAGTGAGCCCATTAGTCCTTCAACTGGTGAATGATGTGCTGATGTGGCTAAAGAAATGGTGCATTTCCACTAATATCAATAATGGGGCTTTGAGGACTTACTATTACTTCCTGCCAAAATCATCCCGGGATGTAACTTACCATGTTTGTGGTATAAATGCACAACCATCATGTGGCTAGCATCAGATGATCCAGAGACCTTTTGGATACGAGCATGTGTTAACAGTTGCATGGCATTCACATCCAAAAATGCTACCATTGCAATGTGTCAATTGTCAGGAATTTACCACCATAGGGGGAAAACATTTTTGACACTCCAGATATATTCTGGTAATACCCTGTCTATAGAAGCTTATGCAGCCCAATAAATATCACAAAGCTAGAGAGTACCACACCCAGTGTCAATCTAGCTCAAACATATCCAATACATGCAATGGCAGAGATTACAAACAGCTCAGAAGCAGGGCTACCTCAAAGCTATGTCTGACCATGCCTTTGCCTTAGTACTTGATGGATACTCCTTAAACAACTACTCTACCAGCAAATCCAGCTGACCACTGATTCCCATCAACCTGAATCTATTGATTCTCATCAATTAAAATCTGCCTCCCATCTTACGGTATCAGAGCAATAATCTGATGGTAGTCATATTGGTATCTGGGCCAAATCATCATCCAACCTGAATAGCTACCTGTATGCATTGCTGGATGAGTTTTGTATGCTTTCCAGTGGGACAGCAGTCTATGGCTGTTATGCCATTGTGCAAATTATTATCTGCATTGGAGATACCCCAGCCACCAACCAGATAGCTGGCTTTTCTAGGCACAATGGAAGGTATTACTGTTATATGTGTGAGATCCAGAGGATTTATTCCATCACTTATACTCTGGAATGAGAAAAACTCTCATTACTTTGTGCTGATTCAGTCCTGTCAATCATTGGACTCTTGATCATTGATCCTGCATTTTGAAATAAAAAAGCTGAATCTGATTCCTTCTGCTGCTGTATTGTTTTCAGATAGTAGGTACTTGACTATTTCTGGTACATAGAGTACTTCCTTCACTAATTTTGAGGTTTACTTGGATAGCTCCCTGTTGAGCAGCAAAAGGTGCTCTATATTGCCCTTGAAACCTTCTCAATTGGATATCTTGTAATAAGTAAAAAATTTTTTTTGGTGAGCAACTACTTCTAATACTCCAGAGTCATTTTGGTACATCCAAGAATTCTTGTTTGTGGACATATTCAGTGGGAATATGGATGATATGTCTTCTTTTATAGCAGCATATCTATATTCAGGCATTCTCTGCTGATAATCTCTTTTTTTGAGGCCTTGCTCTAATTTGGGTCCTTTCCTTTTGCAGTAGCAGCAAAGAAGGCTGTTAAAGTGTCACAAGTCTTGGCATAAGAGTTATAGAGGAATAGGGAGCTTAGTTGGTAGAGTATTTGATCTTGTACTACAAATTTACCAGCTGCATGCTGGATTATCTTCTTGATATTCTCATTCACCACATTAGGAATGGCTTGGCCTCCAAGTACTTTGGTAGTAGGCTAGGCTAATCTGATTCATGCATCAAGTTGAGTTGTGTAACTTGTTCAAATCTTGATAAGGTATCAGCAACCGTGTTGATTTTCCCAGGGCAGTAGAGAATCTCCAAGTAAAATTGCTGAATGTATTCACTCCATCTTGTCATTCTTCTAGAGAGTACCTTCTGAGTAAATACACAATTGAGGGAGGCATGATCAGTCTTTACAGTGCATTTGACTCTTCTCACACACTATTCATGCAGCAGATCATAACAGAAGCCTCTAAAGGTTCATGAGTACCTCCTTTGTTGATTACCGCTGCCAATTTAAGCCTTTTTCACCTACTTCTCAACAATTCATATTCTTAATTCCACAGCCATTGATATATGTAACATAATGTCAAATCTTTAGTTCTGGACTCTGTGACTAATACAAAGCCCTGAAATCTGTCTCTCAGGCTATCTAAGGAGTAACTATATTGTCTTCAACAGTTGCTGGTATACCTATTAATTCCTTCTTATTAACCAACAGGGTAACTCTTTTGATTAAACTCTTCAGATCTTCTGCCAGAAGTATATTTGAACTAATCTTTGGTCAAAGATATATTGGACTTGTTCCATTGTACCATGCTAGGGTGTGCAGCACAATCAGCTGCTGTTAGGAGCAATTGGGCGCAATATTTTAGCTCCCAATAGGCAGGATTGATCTTTGACAGTTTTATACTGTGTGGCATAATCTTGCACCCTATGACACAATCTGAAATAGTGAGGTTGGCACCAATGACTGCGCCAACTTGTTATGCTTGCATCACATGCATGACCAGATACTGCTTTAATGGTGGGTAAAATCCGGTATTGGGATATGTTTCTTCAATGCAATAAATCTTACTTATATCAAAAATAAAGTGACCACTGAATTGCAATGGCTCAACGTTGATTGCAAAAAGAATGTGTTATTAGATCATGACAAATTATAGCAACTCAATGCAATTGCATCATCCTCTCCTAGGCCTTTTCTCACTGGGATTACTACTGAAGCACTTGGTAGCTTTTTACCTTGCACACCCAAACTACTTCCTTGTTGACTATCATCTTGGCTACTTGTGTATTTGTAGTCTGTATTTTGCCTCCTAGTTGATGAGTGCAATGCAGCAGCTTGGCTGTGCTTAATTGCTCCAAATGATGCCACTGTACTGGCCTGCAGTGCTACACACTGACACATTCCTTACTTGCCAAAGGCACTGGTAGTAGAGGCACTACATTTCAGTCTTCATCAGTCAGTTCACCAGAAGTTACTTGCTAATAGTTAGCAGTAAAAGCATGTGCAGGTACAACTTGATGTGTTGGCATGGCCCTTGGCTGATTTCAATGTAATGCCACTTGTTAATGTGACTTGGCCTGCTCCAATGGACTTGTGTCTGAGTGAGCAATTTGGCAAGTTCTGGTGGTTGTGCTCTGAGGCATGCATGTTGACCCAACATGTGTTGACTTGGTGTAGGGCGCTCTTGTGAAGAATGTTAGTGTAATATAGACAGATGTTTTCTGGTACACTGAAGTTGCAAAGGATTGTAAGGAATCCAGCAAGGCATGCTGGTGCTTGTGGCCTGTATTCTTCCTCTTGAAACTCACCTTCTGGTTCCTCCAAGTATTCACTTACCCTCTGTCCTCTAATTTGGAACTGTTGCTTGGATGAGTCCTATGTATATTGCTCTTGGAAGCCACTTAGCTTTATCAATATATCACAGTGTATTAGTCACTTCAGGCAAAAACTCATTCACATTTCTTTGCTCCTAAAGTTGAGGCACAAATGGACACATCTAGCTTGTACTGAGTAACTTGTGCACAAAATTGCTCCTGTATGGCTTCCTCATCAAATCTCTGACTCTCAGATCATTTATAATCTCAGTACTTGTCTTGTGATATATCTTCTTACATACTTCTGCTGGCATCTTGATGTAGGACTCATGCTACAGCTTTCAATTAAGCTTTTTCCATCCCTGTTGACTCTATGAGGTATCTAGTTCTGCTTGACTAATGAGTAGTGCCCAAATATCTGTATGAAGGATCATCTTTGACTTAAGCTATACCAAAATAATACAGAGAGAACATGACTGGATCCAGCATCAACTTTTTAATCTGGACCATGCTTATGAGCTGGGGTTGGGTTTTGCGTGGGTTGTATTAAAGATAAGATGAGACTAGGCATAAGGACCATGGTGACAGATTTGGATACTTATATAGTAATATATTGACATTTACCTGGTCTTACATGAAGTATATATGAAATCTAATGTGATTGTGGAGTTTTCCATATACTTTGCATGATGCATCTTGAATTGCATTGACACAGATAGAACACCTCAATTGCAGATTTCCTATTTAATTATAGATTTGCAAGCAATGCATCAATAAAAATAGCAAGTCATTGTTTGTGGATGATTTCTGCATCATAATGTTGCAATACATGGTGATTGATGAAGATCTAATCATAATGCATGGAGAATCAGATTAATAAAGCCAATTGTGCCAAATCAATTCAAATCATCACAGCTTGATAACCTACCAATTTTAATATCTCTTATTCATCTGAATGGCCTTTTCTCATCAATCCCATCACTACCACTGGATTTCTTTTTGACACATCAGAGGGGATCTATACCAAGTACTGAGGACCTTCTACCCCAGTCTACTCAAGGAGATCTCTTGTTAAGCTTTTCTGCTATTACAACAACTATTGCCCCACAAGGTTTCATCCCACTGTCCATGGCAACAAAAGTCCAAGAAGCTTTCATTCCAAGCTGACAGCAATGAAGAACCACCTTGCAGAGGGTATGAATGACTTAGAGCAAGCTTGGAATACTAGGTTCAGAAGTTCTGATAGACTTCCATATCCTGGAGTGTTCAGCAACAGGTTCCATATAAGGAGTATTTTGGATACCTTCCCAGTCAGGATTAACAGACCTGCTAGAGGGCAAAGGCACTTTTATTCTGGTAAGTACAAGGCACACTGTGCAAAGTTCCAAGCACTGTCTGACATTGAGGGTAACATCATCTGGCTTGGTGGGCCATTTGCTAGAAGTAGCCACAACAAAGCACTCTGGGTAGAGAACTATCCAGATTTCAGTAGATGGGGGAAATGTATGGCAGACTTAGCTTATATAGGAGTGGATTGTTGGAGACTTAGATGTATTACAGCATATAGGAAGCCAAGGAATTGTGTGCTTAGCAGGAAGCAGAAGCTTTACAATGAGATATTTAATCATCTCAGAGTGAGGGTAGGGCATACATTGAGATATTGGAGGAGATTCAGCATATTGGCAGGTAATACCAAGTCAAGTCATATATAGGAGAAAATGTAGAGTAGGTAAGATGGTTAAGATACTTATCAATGCACAGTATATTCATACAAGAAGACATCTACTAGGAGAAATGTGTCTGGAGCATTATGAAGAGTAAACAAAGCAAGGAAATCACTATTCTGAGCAACATGAGTAACATTGAGTAACATTACCAGTAACTATATTGTACCACTGGCATTATGTTGGAAATTATAGTGTTAGATATTGCCATAGAGTGCCAGATCAGTCTGGCACTCTGTGGCACTATCCAATAGATCAAGTCAGTTTTATTAGTGGCTGTTGCAATTTAAGAAGTGATTTGGATATAAGGAACTTATCAAGAAATAGTGATAATAGTTGAACTGTTGTTTATTCATAAAGAAGCTCAGTATTTATACCTTTGTAGAAGTAATACAGCTGCAACACTAAGTAGGGAGGGTTTCTCAATATTTAGGAGCATTCTGTAACAGTTTCAGGGTTAGTACATAATGTTTGGTAATAGTGCTAATTTGATCCTGACTATAGGGGAATAATCATAAGATCATATATCTGGAGAAAGTGGCGAAGTTAAGGCAGTAAATGAGTCCTACAGTGACTAAGACTAGCCTAGAATTGTTAAGTAAATTTTTAGCTGCTGAATGATACCAAATAGTCCAATATTTCAACACTCCCCCTCAACTAAATAATTTCTTAATCCCAATTTCTCTCTAAGGATCTCAAACTGTGGCCTAGCTAGTGGTTTTGTCAATATGTCTGCCACCATTTTGTCAGTTGGGCAGTAAACCAGCTCCACTAAGTTATTTTCTACAGCTTCCCTCACAAAGTGATGCTGTATATCAATGTGCTTAGTTCTGGCATGATTAGTAGGATTTCTAGCTAATGAAATACAACTTTGATTATCCTTGTAAATACATGTTGGTTCACCTGAATTAAAACCTAAGTCTTTGAATAATTTTCGTAGCCATATAGCCTCCTTAGTTGCTTGATATGCAGCCATATATTCGGCTTCAGTTGTAGATAGTGCCACAGTTGGTTGTTTCTTGCAATTCCAAGTAATAGCTGCACCAGCATAAAGAAATACATAGCCTGTGGTAGAGCGTCTGTCAATCAGATCTCTACCCCAATCTGAATCACTATAACCATCAAATTTTCGCCTATTAGCTGCTCCAGAGTATTCCAGTACCATATTTATGGTACCTTGTAGATATCTGAAAATCCGCTTAACTGCTGCAATTTGATCTGATCCATAATTCTGCATGAATTGACTGACTATTCCAACTGCTACTGCAATATCTGGACGTGTAGACACCATCAAGTACATTAGGCTACCGACCATTGATTGATAGGGAAAGTTTTGGTCCATATTTGAGCCGTTTTCATCCATAACTGGCTGAGATTTGCTTAATTTCAGGTTATTGTCCATAGGGGTTGCTGCAGGTTTGCAATTTTCCATTTTGAAGCGTCTAAGAATGTCCCTGATGTACTTAGACTGATTCAGCACAATTTTCTGCGTAGATATGTCAAATTTGACCTCAATTCCAAGAAAATAGCTCAATTTTCCAAGATCTTTCATCTCAAACTTGCTGAAGAGATCTGATTTCTTCTGTTTAAGTGCCTCTTGATCACTTGTAGCTATAATTAGGTCGTCCACATAAAGAACTAGGATGATCACACCCTTTTTGAGCTGTTTCACATATATACTGTGATCTGCAGTGCTACGAGAGAACCCAATTTCCTCTAGATATGTGTCAATCTTGTTATACCATGCTCTGGGTGCCTGCTTAAGCCCATACAACGATTTTCTAAGTTTGCACACCTTATGGGGGCTTTTTGGATCGGTAAAACCTTCTGGTTGCTCCATATATATAGTTTCTTGCAAATCCCCATTTAGAAAGGCTGTTTTGACGTCCATTTGGTGTAGATCTAGACTGTGTACAGCTGCCAGGGCTAGAACTGTCCTAATAGAGTTAAACTTGGCAACCGGAGCAAATGTTTCCTTAAAGTCTAGTCCCTGGATCTGGGAATAGCCTTTAGCTACCAATCTAGCCTTGTACTTATCAACGGCACCATTTGAGGTTATCTTGATCTTGTAGACCCATCTACATCCTATTGGCTTTCTCCCATTTGGTAAATCTACCAGTTCCCACGTTTTTGCCTTGATCAGTGATTGGTACTCCTCCTGCATGGCTTGTTGCCACTTAGTAGCATCTGGACCTTGCATTGCCTGTTCCAGATTCTGAGGTTCGGCACATAAGGCAAGATAAGCTTCTTCATGATCATTGGATGTCTGCCACCAGGATCCAGGGGCATTTCTTATTCTGGTAGATCTCCTAACTGGGATAATCTGTTCTGATCTGGAACTGGTAGAAGTATCTTCCATCTCTGGCTGGATTTGGTACGTATCTTCTTCATTTGTGTTGATTGCATCATCAGGCAGCTGGCCAATGATTTCTGTGGCTTTCTGATCTGAATTCTCCTCAAATACAACGTCCCTGCTCTTGATCAGCTTCTGAATTTCGCCATCATACACTCTATACCCTTTAGTACCTTCACAATACCCAAGAAAGATCCCTTTTCTACTCTTTGGTTCCAACTTTGAGCGTTTTTTGTCAGGGATGTGATAAAAGACATCACTGCCAAAGATCCTGAGGTGCTGGAGATCTGGTTTTTTGCCTGTATATGCTTCAAAGGGTGTAGAATCACGTAGTGCTGTTGTTGGGCATCTGTTCTTGATGTTTACAGCGGTAGCAACAGATTCAGCCCAAAACTTGTAGTCCATTCCCTTATCATGTAGCATAGATCTTCCCATCTCTACTATTGTTCTGTTTGCACGTTCTGCTACTCCATTTTGCTGTGGAGTATGAGGAACTGTGGTCTGTTGAAGTATACCAGTAGACAAGCAGTATTTTGCAAACTCCTTTGAGCAGTATTCTCCTCCATTGTCACTTTGTAGTACCTTCAATTTACACCCAGTTTGTGTTTCTGCCATGTTCTTGAAGTGCTTAAACGTCTCTAAAGCTTCATCCTTTGTTTTGAGGAAGTACACCCATGTGTATCTTGTCTTGTCATCAATAAACGTCATAAAGTATCTCTTGGCTCCAAAGGACAGTGTTCTCATGGGGCCACATATGTCTGAGTGTACAATAGCCAATATTTTGGTGGTATTGATGCCTTCTGAGCTCTTGAAATGTTGCCTAGCTTGTTTGCCATATGAACATCCTTTACAAACATTCAATTTGATCGGAATTGAGTATTTTAGGCCCAAAACAAGCTGATTTTTCACCAATTGGCTCATTTTCTGTTCCCCTATGTGTCCTAGCCTCCTATGCCACGTCTCCCAGTTGGTTTCATCGGTTTCAGCAATGTTGACATACTCAGGTACAATGATCTTGCATTGTAACTTGAATATATTGTGATCTCTGATTCCCGAAGCTAATTTTTGTCCATTTTCACTCAATATTGAGCAGCTCAGCTTAGTAAAAACGAATTTCAGTCCCTGAGTAGTTGCTTTACTGACTGAGAGTAGGTTCTTAGCTATTCCAGGTACATAGAGTACGTCAGTCAGTTTTGCTGTTGTTGCCCCTGAGTTATCACTCATATTTAGTTGTATAGACCCACTGGCGGTAGCTTCCAATGCAGAGTTATCTCCCAGATAAACCTTTCTTACGGGAATAGTCTTTAAGTTGCTGAACCAATCCTTTATACCACAAATATGCTGTGATGCTCCAGAGTCAATATACCATTCATTACTTCGGTTACTTGCACTCTCTTGTACAGTGACAAATAGCTGTTCATCAGTAGTTATATGGTTTGCCTGCTCTAGTTTCTGTTTTTCGTCTGCTTGTTTCTTCTTGCATTCTCTTGCCCAGTGTCCTGGCTTCTTACAGTAGTTACAGCAGCCAGGTTTTCTTCGGTTTTGTTGCTTTCCCTTCTTTTCTGTATGCCTTTCTGAACTGAATAAAGCATTATCTTCAATTTTCTCTGCTTGGTCATTACGTCTGAGTTCTTCATGGAGAAGTCTTCCTTTGACATAGTCTAAAGTCAAGTTGTCTTCTCTGCTTTCAAAAGAAAGTATGAGTGGCTCATACTCGTCTGGTAGGCTGCAAAGCAGACAGAGTATCTTTTCTTCATCATCTACACCAGCATTAATACTGTAAAGTTCTTCTGCAAGTGTCTCCATTCTGGTAATGAGTTGTAGCATGTCATCATCTGGCTTTTTTCTCATGTTGAAGAACTTTCGTTTCAAATAAAGCTTGCTTGATACTGACTTTGCTCTAAAGATCTTCTCCAAGGATTCCCATGCTGCTTTGGCAGTATTTGAGGCATGGATTTGTCCAATGAAGGAGTCTTGCACATTGATGCATATTGCATTGAAGGCCTTTCTCTCCTTCTCTTGAAACTTCTCCACATCTTCTGCTGTTCCTTTGGGCTCAACTTCCTTTCCTGTTACTATATTCCAAAGCTTTCTTTCCTCAAGGTGGATCTGCATCTTGATTCTCCAAAGTCTGTAGTTCTTCCCATCAAACCTCTCCTTTACAGGGAAGATGTTGGTATTGCTTTGTTTGCTGGTAGAAGTCATCTTTAGAATAGATTAAGGCAATCGGGGCTCATAACCTGTTGCAATTTAAGAAGTGATTTGGATATAAGGAACTTATCAAGAAATAGTGATAATAGTTGAACTGTTGTTTATTCATAAAGAAGCTCAGTATTTATACCTTTGTAGAAGTAATACAGCTGCAACACTAAGTAGGGAGGGTTTCTCAATATTTAGGAGCATTCTGTAACAGTTTCAGGGTTAGTACATAATGTTTGGTAATAGTGCTAATTTGATCCTGACTATAGGGGAATAATCATAAGATCATATATCTGGAGAAAGTGGCGAAGTTAAGGCAGTAAATGAGTCCTACAGTGACTAAGACTAGCCTAGAATTGTTAAGTAAATTTTTAGCTGCTGAATGATACCAAATAGTCCAATATTTCAACAGTGGCTCCATGCAACTGTAATGTGTTTCCTAAGCTTTCCATCCATTCTTTATCATTTTTGCTTTGGAGCATTGATTTAGCAGTTTGTGCTTGACATTAAGGGAAATGCAGCTAAGTGCACCATGTTCTTACTTCTTGTTCTTTGAGGCTCCTTCTCCTGCATTTTTGGGGGAAGGGTATTCTTCTCCCACAGTAGTATCCCAATGGCTTCTTTCCTGCAGCTGTGACTTCATACTGATAGTTTTGTGAAAATATTTTGAGTGAGTCTGAACAAGAAGTTTGGTCAGGACAGAATGCTAATCACAGTATAAGATTTATGTGACTAAGCTTGAAAGCCTCACTGTATGTCCATATTATGCTCAGGGACATTTACTTCTATTGTATAGACTCTACATGAGGTAGAAAATAATAACCTACTTTGGGCCCAGTCAGGATTTTGTTATTTACATATGATCCAGATTTTCTCATTTTTTGGTACTGTGGCATATACAACATGGCTCAAAAAGGTATTTGCTTACCTCTGAGCTTTGAAAGCCAGCTCTCACTTGATCCTTGCCTGCCAAGTGAATGAAATCCATAAATGTGATCTACAATGGTCATCCTTGTCATCCTTAGATAGCAATTACTTTCTTTTGACTGACAACTCAAATACAGTAGATTCAAAATCCATCTGCATCTTGATTTACCCAGTTTGGTATAAGACAGCTCCATATGATGTTTTGCAGCTATTCTTAAGCCTCTACTGTTAGATTGAATGGATACCGTTGCACTTGTCAAACCATAAAATACTTGTAGAACAGATATTAGCCCTCAACAAAACTGACTGATGTTCTCTACATCCCTGGAATGGCTGTGAACCTACTCTCAGTTTGCAAAGCAAGTAATCAGGGACTAAAATATGTTTTTACCAGGCTGAGCTGTGGAACTTTGAGTGAAAATGAGCAAAAATTAGCTTTGGGTATCACAGATCACAATATACATAAGCTACAATGCAGGATACTTTTACCTAAATATGTGAGCAATGCTGGAGCTGCTGCAACTACCTGGGAGACATGGCATAGGAAGTAAGGCCACAATAAGGAACAGAAAATGAGCCAATCAATGAAAATCAGCTTGTTTTGGGGTTAAATAACTCAATTGCAATCAAATCAAGTGTCTGTAAGGAATTTCATATGGTAAACAAGCTAGGCATGTTTCAGGAGTACAACAGGCTTAAACACCACCAATGTATTGGCTTTTACTCACTCAGACATATGTAGGGTCACGCAAACATTGTCCTTTAGAAACAAGAGATATTGATGACAATACATAATACACATTGGTGTAGTTCTGTAAGATAACGGATGAGGCTTCAGAGATGTTTAAACACTTCAAGAACATGACAGAAACATCAGCTGTGTTTAAATTGGAGCTATGCTGAAGTGACAACAGAGGGGAACACTGTTCCAAGAAGTTTGCAATGATCTGCCCAACTATTGGTATGCTTCAACAGACCATTGTTCTACCTACTCCACAGCAAAATGGAGTAGCTGAATGCACATATAGAGCAATAGGGAAGATGGGAAGAACTATGCTACCTGAAAAGGGAATGCACTACAACTTTTGGTCTGAAGCTGTTGCAACTATGACTTATATTAGAAGTGGATCCCATACAACAGCACTATGTGATTTCTTGTCAATTCATGTATATATAGGCAAAAATCCAAATCCACAGCACCTTGTGATCTTTTGCAGTAATGTTCTCATCACATCCCTAACAATAAATGCTCTAAGTTGGAACTAAGAAGTGGGACAGGGATCATTCTTAGCTATTGTGAGGATACAAAGGGGTATTGAGTGTGTGATGGCAAGGTGCAGAAGCTGATCAAGAGCAGAGAAATTGCATCTGAGTAGATTGTGGATCAAAAGCCACAGAGATCACTGGCCAGCTTCCTCAAGATGTAGTTACCACCATTGGGGAAGGTATATATAGTATATATGCTGACAGACACTCTACTACTGTGAGTGTGTATCTAAATGCTGGTGCATCTATTATCCAGAAATGCAAGAAACTACCAACTAAGGCCCTCTCTACAACGGAGGAATAGTAGATGACGGCTTGCCAAGCAACTAAGGGGGCTATATAGTCACACAAATTATTCAAAGACTTATGTTTTAAACCTGTTCAACCAACATGTATTTAGAATGATAAACAAAGTTATATTTCATTAGTTGGAAATCCTACTGTTCCTACCAGAGCTAAACACATATAAACACAAAACCAATTTGTTTGGGAAGCTGTAGATAACAACTTGGTATGGTTAGTTTTCTGCTCAACTGACAGAATGGTGGCAGATATATTGGAAAAACCACTAGCTAGGTCACTGTTTGAGACTCTTGGAGAGAAATAAGGATTAAAAACTATTTAAATGAGGGGGAGTGTTGAGATATTGAGCTACTTGGTTTCATTCAGCAGCTAGAAATTTACATAACAATTATGAACTAGTCTAAGTCACTGTACAGCTAGTTACAGCATCAACTATGCCACTTTACTTTAGGTCTATGATCCTGTGGCTATTTCCTTACAGTCAAGATCCAATTAGCATTTTTATCAAACACTATGTACCAGCTCCAAAACTGTTACATACTGCTCCTGACAGTTGAGAATCTATCCCCACATAATGTTACACTTGTAATACTTTTACAAAGGTGAATATACTGAGTTTCTTCTGAATAAACAACAGTTCAGCTATTATCATTGTTTCTTGATAAGTTCTGTATGTCCAGATGCTCTTCTTAGATTGACACAGGAGCTCCAAAATAATCAACTATATTTTCTAGCTAGAAAGAATGAAGATGATTTACTCTAAAGGACACCTACTGGCCTACATATTTCAAACCAAGACTGGATTTCAACTTGGTTAAATCCAGTATGCATGTTACTGGTGAGATTAGCAAGACACAGCTCTTCAGGGTACTAAGAAAAGCTACCCATATGCTTCTCATGGCTGTATTTCTGGAGAACTTCATGACCTCAGTCCTGAAGAAAGTCCATATTCTTTAGAAGAGCATTGAGATATGTGACCTGATGAGCTTGTAAGACCACCACCTGTCAGAGTAGTTAATCATGCTTTTCACAAAGGGGATACCCCTCATGTAAGCAAGACACCTTACAGCATGAGTCCATTGGAATTGGAAGCTGTGAAGAGACATATTGATGGGTTAATAGAGCAAGTATATCTCAGACTCAGCAAGTCATTGTAGTGAGCACCAAAGCTCTTTATGAAGGAAAAGGATGGACTTTACAGTGGTACCACCACAACATCAGGTCAGCCACCATGATGGGATGCTCTACAATCTCTACATGGGATGAGTTTGTGTTGGAAATTCAGGATGCTTTTGAATCCCCACACCAGCAGACATATCTAAAGAGGAAATTAAAGTTACTTGGACAGAAAGGAATGGTTCAACAATACATCTATGAGTATATATGTCTACATGGACAAATTTATGGAAGGGACCCCCTGGATCCAGTTGAATACTTTATTGATGGGTTGAAAAACAGAACTTATAAGGAAAGGAATTCTGAAGACCTCAGACTATTGAAGAATCTACCAAGATTGGCATTGAATACAACTCAGCTATGTCAAGAGTTGGGAAGCCTACAATGACTAATCAGAGAGGCTATAATCACTGCAAAAGAAGATACTCAAGAGCAGCACCAATGGAAATAGACACTATGAAAAAGATTCCCACCACAGAAGAAAATAAGAAGAAAGGACTTTGCTTGAATTGCCACCAGTAAGGACATATTGCAAAGTATTGCCCTCAGAGAAGAAATGGACACCAATCAACAAGGGCCTTGAGCTACATTGAAGCCCTTGAGCATAGTTACATGGAGGATGAACCAATGAAGATTCAACAAGATTGGGTCAGTCAACATGATGAGATGCTCTACTATCTCTACCTGGGATGAGTTTATGCTGCATATTCAAGATAATCTTGAGCCTCCACACCAGCAGATGCCACTGAGGAGAAAGCTGAGGACACTTAGACTGAAAAGAATGGTTGAAGAATCTAACTACATGTACAGATGGCCACCTGGACAGAGTAAAAGAATGGACCCACTTGATCAAGTGCAATACTTTAATGATGGGTTGAAACAAAGAACCTGCAAGGAAGAGAATTTTCAAGACCTCAGACTATTGAAGAATCCATTAAGATTGCTATTGACTACAACTTAGTTATGATTAGAGTTGGGAAGCCTACAGCAACTAATCAGAGAGGCTATAATCACTACAAAAGAACACAATCAGAAGCAGTGCCAATGGAGATAGATACTAAGCAGTAGAATACCACCCCAGAAGAATGCAAGAAGACAGGACTTTGCATGAATGCCACCAGTAAGGACATATTGCAAAGTACTGCCCTCAGAGAAGAAATGAATACCAGTCAGCAAGAACCTTCCACCACATTGAAGCCCTTGATTGTAGTAACATGGAGGATGAACTTGATGAGGACTTAGAACTCACCTTCTATATATCTGGAGAATACTTATCCCAAATGACTGTGTTACAAGTCTTGGTATAAGGGTTGTAGAGGAATAGGGAGTTTAGCTAGTATTGTATTCACAAAAACTTGAGTTGATCTTTAATGAGATTCCAACAGCTCCTTATATACATTTTGCCAGATCAATTGCTGACTAATTGTATTTCCTAATGTAGGCTGTGGCTGTTGACTCACTTGATTGCATCATCATCACCCAATAAGATCCTTCCCAATATATCCATTTCTGTCTGATAAAGATCTGCTGATTCATTTGCTGACTATTGCTACTGATTTGATAGATAATACTGACACACTGATAACCTGAACATAAAACTAATTGATTTGACTAAAAACTGATCTAACTTAAACATTCAAGCAGCAGATCATAACAACTGTAAATCCAGGAAAGCAATTATACCTGAATGTAATAATCAAGGAGGTACTTGTCAAGATTATGGTTGACTCAAGAGCATTACATGAGTACATGTCAGAGCAAGTTGCCTTGAAAGCTATATCAACATGGTTCCTACCAAATCCACTTCAATCTCAACAGCTGATGGGAACTCTTGCATAATCAACCATATTACTCAGCAAGTTAGAATGAAGATTAATGACTACAAAAAAGACCTACAGGCCTATACATTTGAGAACTGCAAGTTTTACCTTGTACTTGGAAAATCCTGGCTATTTTGTTGGAATCCATCCTCAACTGGAGAACCCATGCACTCAGATCCAAAAAAATAACCAGACATATGAGCTCTTTCCTGCCCAACTGGATTTCTACTTGGTTGATTCTAATATGTTTGAAACAAGTGAACTTAGCAAGACACAATTGTGCAGGGCATGGAGAAAAGGTACCCAGATGTTCCTCATGGTGGTATTACATGAGGATTCCTCTGCTCTGGTACCCCAGAAGGTCCAAACTCTTTTGAAGGAATATTCAGAGAGGTTTCTTGGTGAGCTTGTAAACCTATCACCAGTTTGTGGTGTGGACTGTGCCACTGACACAGGAGATAGCTGTCCAGTCAGTAAGACACCTTACAGAATAACTTGATTTGAATTGGAAGTAATGAAGAGACAAATAGATCAGTTACTGGAGTAGGGATCCCTCAGAAAAAAAATGAGAAAAGGCCAGCAAAAAATCAGAAGGCTGAGGTGAGCCTAAAGGTGTCACAAACATACCTGACTCAGTTTGCACAAGGTGACAAAGACAGGCAGGTGCTAATATAGAAGTATCTACTGGCCGGCAAGATAATGCTGGTACAGTAGTGACCAATGGATGGTCAAATATGGCTTGGGTGGCAAAACACTGGCCATGATCCTTGTAATACTTCCTATGCTGCTGCATACTTCATGGCTGAGCAGCTTGCTACAATAGTTACATGGTCTTTTTTCTCTTCTCTTATGGCATTGAGTCAAAGTAGTCTTGTCCATGGGGCAAACAGTTTGACCTTCAACAATGTAATGCTATTATATCACTCTTTGGTCAATACTCACATGTACTTAAGACAATCTTGTATTTGAGACATCACACCTACATGAATGTAAGATTCAATGATGACCCACCATAGTAAGCATCATTAATAAAGTTGTGGCACCACATGCACATTTATATGTAACACTATTTCCCTTTGATTTGACTCACTTCCATATATATGCCACCTAACAACAAAGCAAAGTCATCTGGCTCCCAACCAAACCCCACTGCTGATGGCAATTGAAGAACAGTTAGACAACGGCTTATTTTGACATTCAGTGCAACAAGCAGGCCTACATCCAAAATAGACCCTATGGACAGTGTGCCCATTGAAGGTAATAATGCAGACTCCTCAGGCACTCAGTCTAGTAGGCAATTGAGAACCTTGGCAGAGCTACAAGCCAACCATTATGCTCAGGCATACAAGAATGTAGCAAATGCAGTACCCTCAGTTGAAAACCAGCAAGTGGCCATGATAACATCACCAACACACATATTAGCAAGTATGTTGTCAGCTCATACCAAAGCATTAATGAATCAATTAGGTGCAGTGGCTGATAGGACAGATGCAATGGCCCAGAGAAATCAGGAAATAGTCTAGAAACAGGATGAGCCAATAATACATGTGGAGCAATCAATATTGCAGGTAGAGAAAGCAGTATCTTTGCTGCCAAGAAGGAACTCAAGTAGCTCAATTTCACAGCCAAGAATTGAGCCATATCATGATGTAACAGCAGAGGGACATCTTATAGTATTTGAAGCATAACAACAGTGCCCAAAGATAAAGCCCACAGAAAAACCAATCACAGTGTGAGAGGGAGACAATGTGGTGCTTATACCAAAGCCTAAAAATCAAACAATATTGCAGTAATGAAGAGTTGGCTAATATACAAGAGACTGTCAGAAGTCTAGCATGCCATCACCTTAAGGCTGGCATACCATGGGACCATCAGGAACTCAAGGCCAAGCAGAATGCTCTTGACTTGTTCCATGAGCATTATCCTGGACTCAAATGGGCAAATGGATTTTAGGCCAGCATTGGTATACTAAGAAAATATTTTAAGAATAGCAGAAACTATCAAAGGCAGAAGAACTAGGGTGCCATGGCTAAAAACCAGCAGCTTCCTCAAGAGTGCATTACAAGCAGGGCCAAAAGCTCCAGACAAGTGTCAAAGAGATGTCAGGTGGCTGGAAGAGTGCAAATTAGGGACAAGCTGGCAGACACAGATGCACCAGCATAACATTTATTAAGGAAAAAGTGTAGTACCACACAAGAAGCACCCAGTCAAAGTAACAGTGAAGGACCTGGCAGTGATAAAAACCATCTACTTTTAAAGGTGCTCATCACAACTATGGTTGAGAGCTCAAAACAAGCAGAAAAGAAACATCAGGTTGCCAGAAGAGTGCTAGCAAGGGACAAGCAGGCCAAAACAGATGTGTCAGAGCAGAATTTACCCAGAAGAAAATGTAGTTCTTTACAGGAAGCACTCAGGCAGAGTAGCAGTAAAAGACCTGGCTGTGATAAAGGAAAAGGGAAAGGGTGAGATGTCTACCCCAGTGTGAGACAGGGAGGCATGCAAAAAAAACTGCATTTCTTTCCAATTAAAGCTGCATACCAGGAGCAGACTGAATCCCATCATAGCCAAGAAGAATTACCAACAAGAAAACAGCTGTTTTCACAAGAGTTGGAAGCACAGCCAGTTGAGCTACATTTCAGCAAGGTAGATGAGCTTGCTGAAAAAAGTAATTTGTCTACCACAGCCTCCACATCCTCCATTGTTAACAGAGTGGAGATCCCACTGACAGACAAGGCTACAATGTCAAGAGCTCAAAAGACTATCACAATGCATTCAGTGGAGTTTTGGAACATTAATAGGCACACCAAGAGGTTGCAGCACTTCTTCAAGAGCAGTGCTCAAGAAAACACACTGGAATATTGCAAGGATTTATTCCAAAGATTGGCAGATGAGGTGCTAGACCTTGCAGTGCTGGCTGAAGACCAGGACTTATGGGAACCAGTGAATGAACTGTGGCCTAAAGCCATTGGGTTCCTGCCAAAGTTGTGGAAGCAGAGTGTTACAGCAGAAATACCTATTGTGTGGTGGACTTAAATGGAGCTACTTGTTGAGTGTGGGGTTGGGCTTAATGTTAGTGTAGGGTATAGGGACTTGTATAGGTCAATACAATTGGCAATTGAGGTACAACTGAAGTTTCAACAGAAATAAATCAATTTGTATGCATGAACAGTAAGAGAAAAAGTGGAGTCAGGAAGTAAGGAGTATGAAAAAGAAGCAATAGCCAATCAATGTACATAAATGTAGGAGGCAATAGAGTGTCCAGGATCAGAAAGTGAGCAAATTGGCAGAAAATTAATCAAGAGTCACTTATACATTGTAGTGATGGAAATTTTTGACTAAGTTTTTTGTGAAATCTGGGATGCAATTATTTTTCAACAGTCTCTAGATGGTGTCCTGACAGGATCAGTACCTCTTAGTCATGGGACTTTAACTTTGTGATTTGCAGGCTCCAATCAATATTCATATGCATCTGCAACAATACAAATGCAAAGATGGGATGAGCTGGATATACATTTATTCAAGTGGCAATCTGAAGCCATTCCTACCAAGAGTACATTAAAGGCATTGGGAGTCATATGTGGACATTGTAGGAATATTTAATCAGAAGCAGATCACCAATGCCAACTTGAAGCATCTACAGCTGTTGTGCAAGGAGTTTGTGACAGGATTTGAGAGGCTATACTACAAACATAAAGCGCAACATGTAAATCTCTGCTGCTGATGTATCCATTCTCTACTCCATCTTGCATGGTGTGTGGAGAATGTTGAGCCTTACTTCACCTTTTGGTAGTTTCCTATGGAGCAGATGTGTGGGGAGATAGGAAGACAAGTCAAGTTGCAGGTACTACTATATCCCAATCTCATCAAAAATATTACCTTTAAGTCCATCATGGATGTGATGAGTTGGCATATGGAGGTCAGCCAGGAAGAGTTGGAAAATACTGAGGACAAATGTGCACATGGAGACACCTATGCCTATGGCATTAAGAAGCTAAGCAGCCCCAATGCATGTGTAATCAGTTAAGTAATGCAAAGTTGGGTTGGGTGCAGCAAGCAACTAATTTTTATTAGGAAAACTCTATCAGGGTATGACAGATTTCTCTTGGTCACAAGCCAACTTCTACACCATTCAATACTGAGTTCACACAAACAAGAGTCAGAGTGTACCTATAAAGGGGACTAGAATCCAGCAGGGAGAAGGAATATATTGGCTAAATACCAAGTTCTTTGCAGATATTCTGGAGGTATTCATGGCAGAAGTGGTGACAACCAAGCATATGTTTGCAGGATGTATATGTTACCAGTAGTACAAGGTATATGGCACCTTTGCAAGTATCACACTAAAAAGCCGCAAAGTTGAGGTGCTAGAAGTATGTTAATTGTGGCAGGTGTGTGCATTTGTAGGGGTTGGTACACAGGAGGCCACAGTTTTTTTTATTCAAACTATGTGGACTGCTGCCCATTACTTCCATCAAAAATTGCATTAGATATTTTGAACCAAAAACACTAGCTGAATACCAGCAAAATACTATTAGAATACCAGCTGAAAATCAGATGAATTCCAAGTTTGAGATTTCTCATAATGGTAGTGATAAAAGAAAGGTTAAGGGGAAAAGTCAACTCAAGCCTGAAGCAGGGAAAGATGAGAAAAAAGTTGCAGTTCTCACCAATTTACACCACATGCCCAGTCAGGTGGAATTCTAAATAGCCATCAAGAATTGCAGTTCTGACAAAAGCTGTTTTCTCAAGAGTTAGAAGTGCAATCAATTGAGCTACACTTCAGTGAGGTAGATGAGCTTGCAGAGAAAGCCAATTTGTCTACCACAGCCTCTACAAGCTCCATTATAGACAGAGTAGAGATCCTGCTCATAGACAAAGCAGCAACTTTAAGAACTCAGGAGACTATCACAATGCCTACAGTTGAATTTTAGGGCAATAGCAGGTGCAGCTAATGGTTGCAGCACTTCTTCAAGAGCAGTTGTCAAGAAAATGCACCTGAATACTGCAAATATCTTTTGCAATGACTGGCAGATGAGGTGCTAGACCTTTCTGTGCCAGCTGAAGACCAGGGTGTATGGGAACCAATGAATGAACAATGGCATAAAACTGTAGGGTTTCTGCCAAAGTCATGTTAAAAGGGTGTCTTGGCAGCGCTATTCATTGCATGGTAAATTTCAATGGAGTGACTTGTTGAGTGTGAGTTTGGGCTTAATGTTAGTGTTGAGAATAGGAACTTGTACAGGTTGGAACAATTGGCAATTAATTATAACTCAATACTGGTTAGAAATAAATCAATTTGTTTGCTCAGAAAGTAAGAGTATTCTTTGAGTAAGGAAATATGGTGTGTAAAAACAAGGCATTAGCCAATTAATGTATGCAGGTGTAGGAGGTGATTGGGTGTCTGGGATCAGAGAGTGAGAGAATTGGTAAAGTACCAAGCAAAAGCCACTTATGTATTGTTGCAATATAAAGTTTATTGTAAAAGCTTATATTTCCATCTAAATATTCACCTAACTTAGTAACTTAGATCATTACCTACAAGTCTTGGTGCATACTGACCTAATCCCTTGTTGGGATTTAACATGAATATTTTCACCAAAAAATCAGGCACCCAGATCATGAAAATTCTCAAAGTTATCCAACAGCCCCAAACTCTGCACACAACCTCATGGAACATTCCTAAATATATTCTACATGTTTGTAATGAAAAAGTATAAATACTACTTTTACAATCAATAAATCATTTAGTGAATACCACACAATCTCTTTGTTCTCCCAGTCACTTTCAAAATCTCTAAGACTTTTACAACAGGCTATGAGCCCTATGCTGTCACTCTCTGCAATATCTACTCCTCCTATGATTGGGATTTTTCCCTCTGCTGAGAAGTTGGATGGATCTAACCACCAAGTCTTGAAAGTGACAATGAAGAAGCTGCTACAAGAAAGAGGCATTTGGAATATTGTTATGGGAGAAGAAAGCCCTTCTAAAAATGTAGGAGAGCAAGCCTTAAGGTACTCAAAGAGAGAACTAAGTGTCTTTAACTGCATTTGCCCTAATGTTAAAGACAAATTGGAAACTCAATGATCAAGAGCAAAAACAGCTGAGAATGCCTGGAATGCATTAGAAGACACCTACCAGTCATGTTCAGCTGCTAAGAATATGTATCTTTGAAGAAAACTGGGCTCTGCCAGGAGAAGAAATGAAAATCTAAATAACAGAATCACCTCATTGGTGGATGAAATGGAATCTGTAGGCATACCAACTACTAATGAAGAGGTGATAGTTGCCATCCTGATTAGCCTGACAGGCAAATTTCAGGGCCTTGTATCAGCCCTAGAGTCCAAAACTCAAGATTTGACCTTAAATTATGTATATGGAAGGCCCCTGGGTGAAGAATTAAGAAAATCAAGTGCCAATATGAATGAAGAAAAAAATGCTTTAATAAGCAATGATGACAAACAAAGGAGATACCCAGGACCCTTTAAAGGCAACAGCAACCTGTTTTGCAACTACTGCAAAAGGAAAAAACACACATCAGACCAGTTGCTCAAAAGAGTGATAACCAGCAAAAAAGGCCTGAATATGGAAATGCTGCAACAAGTGAAAATTGACTATTTGTATCTGCACTAAATATGACCACAAACAAGGACTCTCAGATGTAGTACTAACCAATGAGAACTACACATCAGAATAAATATAAATTGCTTATAACGCGATTTGTTTCTGATTAAGGATTGAATATGTGCAACATATTTGCACAAGTTATCATACTAATTCTGAAGTTGATCACTTTCACTGAACTGAATATTCTGATAACATTTTCACACGAAGTTATTTTCCACTGCACATCAAGCTGAATATCTAGTATATGACCAGTATTTGCAATGGAACATGTTGCTGCTGTAAAAATATATAATACGATACGATACACCTTACCAATAGCCAGAAATCGGCCATTTCTTTAACAATAGCGGCCTAGATTATTTGGCAGGCAAACAAGAAATCTTTGAAACTGGCCAGAAAACTGAGGCGTTTAAAGATTTGGCTGAGCTTGCAACTTCTATTTTAAAATGGTGTTCTCAAGATTGTATTCAGAATCCAATCTTTCACAAGACTGATTGCAAGGAACCTTAGCCACTTGGCAAATCGGGACCGGTACCTCCTTGTAAAAGGCTAAACAGGTTACACCGCGTGTTTGTATTTCTATCATTTTCCAAGGTGCGAAAGGTTCCTTACAGACGGTAGGAGGATCCTAGTCTGTAGGCATATCCATAAACATTAGATTCTGTTCTGGTGTATAGATGATCAGGATCGGTGAGCGTATATGCTATGAGAGGGAAAATCCAGATTCATTCAAAACAACATAACGTATTGAAACAACTGGATATATCATTGATACTGTTTCTGTGACTAAACCAGACATGCAGTATTTCGTCATGAAGGCAGAACCATGATTAGGTAGGCTTTCTCTTCTAGAAGCTCCTCACATTCTAAGCAATGATTAAGGTAGAATGGACTAGCTGTAGCATAACCTTTTAATATATTGACTGTGTGATGCAACGTAGAAAAGTTGGCGAGAATCTCTTGACCTAGCCTCTTCCTAGGTAATCATGCGAAAAGCAGCCCCAATAGCACGCCGCCAATAAGGATACCTGCATCGGGTACAGGCGAAGTTTAACTAAACCTCTACAACGACGGCAACCGATGGTTCAGTGGCATGACCGTCACTTTGTAGCTCATGGCAACACCTCATCATTGTTGTGTGGTCACTTCTTGAATAAAGTAGCGAGTTGTACGCAACAGGGATGAGTCAGAAATATCAGAATGTTTAAGCACAAGTTCTACACATGTATTTTGATGGATCATAGGAGAGTTGCGACTTGCTGGATTCAAGTGAAGATCGAGTGAATACCGGTAGCAACGAGCGACGATGTTAGTTTTGGGGCCATCCTTTGGCCCTACAACGACTTTCTGCCGTGCGTGCATTCTTTCAAATGCACCCTTCATGCAGCCTTTCAAGCAAGAGCAAGCCTATCCGTCTGCCTTGGGTATCGTCAGGGATTGGTGAATTAAAGCTCTGACGGTGACGTAGATGGTGGAAGATCTGCCTCGTAATAATCATCCAGTGGGTGTGCTGGAGATAGATCTAATCAGGGCAAGATCGCTGAACTTGGAAATGCCGCTTGAAAACCAGTCATTGGCGGCATTCTGGCACGAAGTTCACTTGCTGGTTCAGGAACATGCTTAACTGACTCTGCATGCAACTTTGGACGGTTCAGAATATGCATGAAGCGGATTCGGGATTGCTAGGGTGTTTTAGCGTGCGATGGTGTGCTTCACCCACTGCTGCCCACACAGGTAGCCGGATGGCGTTAGGTAATACATCTGCCTGCTTCGGCAATACGTGATTTCATCGGTCTTATATAATCAGCACTAGCAGCGCATCTAGTTCTATGTCTAGCCTATCGTTGCTTGAAATTGGTTGGCAATTTGGTGCCATTGGGGAACTAGATTTGCTTGCGTTTGATTGGAGCGCTGCTAAAGCACAGCCTGCATTCGGGTACCTCATGTCGCTACCTCCTGCTCAGTTTCTGAGAACATATTACATCTTCCGGGCTTAAGTAGGCTCTCCGTGTACTTGCCAATGGAATCACTAGACTCCACCTTCAAACGTTAAATGGTCCTCCCTTTGGGTCTTGGATGATTCAAAAAACCGGTTTGGCAATAAACCACTTCTCTTTTGTGACACAAGATATTACACCATGCTGCTGAAACGGCACCTGATTGGCCTAGAGGACAGTCCAATCATGGCGGGCAATCATCAGTGGCTTCCTCGCTGCTTGTCAAATTTCGTATCCCTACGAATCTCCGTGGATCTGTATTGCCAATTATAAGCTCCCCTATATAAAGAATGGACAGTCTCTTAAATGAAGATAGGCATGCTCCATTAGCTCTAGAGTACTCCAAGATCCATCGGTGTTGGACTGTCATTCTCCACCCTTAACTGACTGCTTTTTCAGACTCTGTTGTCACCACCCACCACTCACCCCTGAACTGCTCACACCATGAAGTTCCTAGAATTCCCCTCACTGGATATCCTTAATAAGCATCTCGCGTTTGATACGGTTGACGGCCAAATTGTGGGCCGAGTCGAAGCGTATTCTTGTACGTATCAATCTCTTTCCGACCCCGACCAACAAACATGTTAACCCTCTTCAACAGGTAAAAGCGCGGGCTCGGACAAGAAACTATACAAGCAACTGGAGTCCAGATATCAAGAGGATCTTTCTTCCTATAGCTTATCTCCGGACGAGAATCTTCATCTGATTGTGTCACCCTTTGGCCCCTTGGACCAGCCATCCTCACGCAAAGCCTTGTTCTATCTGATATCTATACTGAATGCCTCTTTTCCTGACTACGACTTCAGGTAGACATGCTGGAATGTACTGCGACCTAGGTCATGATTACTGAATCCTACTTGTCAAGCAATTTACGATCAGAGCAATTTTGCAAACTCGCCTCCCCGCTCTACGTGATTAGCTACATCAACACCACGTTGCTAAACATGGGCCGCATCAATCTTGTTCACCAATTACGGTTCTGGGACGCTGTTGATGAGGCTATTGTTGTGGCTGACTGTGAGGTATACAGCTATGACCCTGATGTTGATTCGGATCCATACGCTGAAGAAGGATCGATGTAAGTCCGGACCACCCTCAAGTGGCTGACTTCAAGCTAACTCGGTTTTGTGGAACAGATGGTCCTTCAACTATTTCCTCTACAACCGCAAACTGAAACGAATCCTGTTCATCAGCTTCAGCGGGCAACGGTAACATTTACGCGCTACATTTCATCAGCGAGGTTCTGATCAACCATGTTGACTGTCTAGATCGCAACTTGCGTCGATGATCGAAAGCGAATCCGAGCTCAGTGAGCTTGAGAATGATAAGAGGTATGAACATGCCACGATTTGCAGCCATCACTCAACGCTGACTCGTCGTTTGGCCCATTGCTAGATCACCGTACGCATATGAGGACATGGTAATGATGCACATGGATATCTGAATATCTGGCCGGATAGAATTACCGGAGGCCCGACTCGCGCTGTATGCCTATCTGAAGCACCCCACCATGCTTTTCGATTCGGTTGAAAGTATATGTGCGCACTATGCTAGCTGTTTGATATTGAATTTAAAGAATCATAGTTGTTTGGACTTATCTTCATCGTTGTAAATGGCCACCCTTGGTTGCTATTCCCCGTCCCCGTCCGAGTCTTGGGCCTTGGGTGCCTCATGATTCACTTGTTCCGAGGGTGTTCGGGGACAATAAATTATTGCGTTGATTATCTACCAGTGAACTGGGACTTTTAATTAGGTCGGAATAGGCAGGTACGCATTTGGGGTGCGGACGGGGTTTTAGCCAAGAGATACTATAGTAGTGGGACTTGTGGCTTAGCTGGTCTTGCGAATAGTCTTACCCAATGGATTCATGTTCCACTGCACTCCTCCTTTCTGTATGGCTGCTTATAAACTCGTGTTAAAATGGAAATATCTAGATAGATTCCACATTGAGCAGATTCCCGGACCCCCCCCCCTCGCCTTCGAAACAACTAATCACCAGTTAGCCTGGTTTAGGTGTCGTTGCATGTGTTGGCTGTAAAAGGCTTGTTGCATCCCATTGCACAGTGTATGGTATTCGTCCTCTGTTCATCCTCCAAACTTTTGTACTCCTGAAGCCCCAAGCTGCGGTCACTTCGACCGCTGAACAATAGATGAACTCAAAAGCAATAGAAGCGAGGGCGTAAGTGGCAGTGTGGTACCTCCATGACATTCAGAGCCAATGTACGGGCATTGTCAGTAGCAGCGGAGGGAGCCGGTGTCATTAGATGCTATATCCCCCATGCTCCACTGATGTAGTCGGGCAAATTTCCTCGGGAGAATCCATTTAAGCTTAAACACTAGATTGTATAGCATGTACGGTTCAAGGTTTGCTCAGCGAAACGCCGTTCACTGGGCGGACGGGCTTCGTTCGCACGTTTATTAATAAAATGATCAGTTTGTACACTATTCTCAATTGTTTCGGATGACCAACGTAAATGTACAACCAATTCAGCAACCGAATGAGAAGAATGATCGGGGAAGGAAACAGATTGGAGTCGCGGGCGGCTCTATAAGAAACGCCACATTTGCTCAGGTTTAAGCCATAATCGGCGGGTAAGTTATCTCAATCGTACTGGATTCTCTTTCTTGGTTCGGTCAATTTCGATTAAGGAATTCGCCACCAACATGTAGATACATTGCAGTACTTGGCCTTGTGGAATCCCCTCAGCAGCAACCTGCTCCTTGAGAAGGTTAACCGAAATCTCTCCACGATTTTCTTTGATCGTCCGCAGCACTTTGGCAGCAGTTTGGGTCTGGGCCGTTGCTGGCATCGAGCAAATCAGCTCCTGATCCTGTGGCTGGAAATTGGCCATCAAGAAGATCAGCTTGTCCTGTATATCGCTAAGTGCCATGTGAGTTCTTAGTCGCCTTGACGGACGAATGTTTCTCGCCAAAACACTTACTTGAGCACATCAGCGGTCATTTTGTTGATTTCAGCATTTTCGCACTGGCCGATTAGACCGGTCAAAGTCTCCAAGGTCTCGCCCTACATGTCATGCTCGATTAGTTAAGGCCATAAATATGGAAGCTGTTTCAAGGTGACTACCATAGAAGCTTCAACGTTTTCGCCGCCGTTGGATGACTATATAATTAATGGTGCTTAGACACGGATGGACGTTGAATCAATGTTCGCCTAAGGACGAATCATTACCATGGAGGCTTTCACCATTTTTTGAAGCTCATCAAACTGGGTCTCAAGCATGTCGCCAAGCACAGATCGCTTTGAGGTCTTGTTGGACTTCATGGCTTCCTCTTCCTCTTCTTTACCAGCAAAGCTCGTATTAGTACATTACTCAATGACGCAATGTAAATGCTCAGGCATACCTAATTGCTCTAACTGTTGCTGTTTTTGTTGTAGTTCTAATTTCAACCGTTCGATAAGCTCCAGGTCATTGTTTTCTTCGATGGTTAGCTCCTCGAGGTCTTTGGCCAGTTGCTTCATTGTGTTGCTGGCTTTCTTTTTCTCCTCAATAGATCCGTCCAAGCTCAACTTCTGCTCCTCATAGTTGACCAGGATTTGATTTAGGCTATCTAGATCCTGCTGCTCCTGCTCAACTTGTCGTTTCAGAGCCGCTATGTCGGGGCCACTGGAATTGGTCTCTTCGCTACAAGCATCACTCTCTGCTTGAGTCTAGGCAAGTGGATCAGGAAAGATACCGAAAATGGAGATTGGGGAATTTCGCTTGTACCTTGGACAATATCACCTGAGTGTCTTGGATATTCGTAAGTAGCGATTCGTGCTTTTCAACGAGAGCCTCCAGTAACTTGTTGTTCTCGCCCTCCTCACTAAAGGTGACCATCAAGAATGAGTTTTCCCTTCGGAAATACCAAAGCTTCACCTACGTACCAATATTGTAAAATATTTTTGGCACTCTCAAATAAGATTGGCACGTTGTCAAAATTCTCTTCTATCGCGCGTAAGTTCTCCTCGATGACTCTATCCAACAGGGTAAGGGTGAGGAGAAGCCAGAGGTGAAAGCGGTACAGGGTCAAGAATAATACCTTTCAACGCTCTGGTCAGCAGCTTGGGAAGAGAACAGTTTGCATTCTTGTGGAGTGGCATCACGTAGTTTGAAATTTCCTACGGATACGTTGTTCTCGAACTGGCGACGGATGGCGGTGGCACTTGTTCGAAAATCCAACGTGTTGATCTCGTCGGAAGTTTCGACCACTTGTTGTATAAGCTCCTCCCACGACATAAGTGAATAAAAGTATCTTTTCGGGTATGTGGTGGAGTGAATGGATTGGAGAGATATAAAGTTCGATCCGTCCTTTGCTTGCCTTCAAAATCTACTTTTCAATGTTGTCGCTACAAGAGATTTGAGAGATGCCACTTCATTGGTTACTCCACAGAAATAAACATCTCTCACTAAATCAAAACAACTCTTTCGTATAATTCAAACACCACTCCTGCCTCACGTGATACCCGCCACTATCTGACCCCTCGGGAATTCATTATTTCCATTTTAGACGTATACTATCGGGATTTCACTGACCCTGATGTACACCGAGCTCAACGAAAGCATGGAGTGTGAGCAGCAGGAATCCGGGTTGATTCAACTTCAAAGCAAGGTTTATAGGGGGGGCGAGATTTTATTTACGTTAGGATACTCTCACCTCTGTCGGCTATTAATAATCACAAGCTTTAAAAAGTGTTAAGTCGGATGGGTTTGAGTATTGAACAATGGAATTTTTACATAAAACTGGGTGCAATTTACGTTGTATCTGCTTCCCATAACGAGGTTATCTCTCGAACGGCTAAAGAGACACTAAGCATTTCGCAGCAATGCGGAAAATATGAGCATATGTACAGAATGGGTCAAGCGAGTCGATGCATAAAAGCCCACACACATCAAGGCGCTATCTCATGGTCAATCTCGAACTCATCCTTCAAGCCCATATTATTTAACAGCTCAACGGCCAGCAGCAATTGTTCCGAGGTAGGTTTATAGTGGCCACTACTCCTACTGATCCATTTCAGATGGCCTTTGGTAACAACCACCATCCCAGCCGCTCGCACTCTCCCTCCAGCTAAGAAGGTAGAGTGGTGAAAGAAGCCAGGGAATTTTCTCGCCATGTAGAAAGTATTTTCACGGTCGACTACGAAAATCCCCTCCATTCCCTTCACATAGAGCTTGGGTAGGTGCACCAAACGCCCAGAGTGTTTGTAAACCAGCCTTCCTTTCGTATCGCAGACCACCTGATAACGTAGCCTTTCTTCTGGCTCCAGGAAGCTTACACGGCTGATTTTTCCCTTCAAACGTAGGGCCCAGAGGCCTGGTAGCCCACGGTATCCCTTGGTTTTGTCTAACCAAGTGAAGAAGTCGTCATCCGTGTCACTACGAAGCCATTCCTTATGGAAAGCATGGAGCACCCCACCCCAGCGATGGTTCTTATCTATAGCCTCCAGCCAGTAACTTTCACAGAGCGGTGAAGTGGAGTTCTTCCCCTCAGCCTTTGGTCGTAAACACAAAAGAGTTAGCATGGTGCACACGGGAGCCGAATGAAATGCATGAGGCATGATTACCTTCCAGATAGGCTCCATGGTTTGCACAACCTTCTCGAATTTAGAAGAGAATTCTCCATTTAAAACGCTCTTCCTCAGCTTAGCCCACCGCTCAAGGGTTGCTGCTGAGGTAACCACTGTAGGTTGGTTGCCCACCGGGGTAGATTGCGCCATGAAAGCCTCAGATTTCACCAGATCTATGGAACTGGCTTGCTTCTTAGATAGTCGCTTTTTACGTGGATCTGAGATGGATAGCAGTTTCGTGTTCAGAAGGGACCAATGCATGGCGGTTCTTAAGTAACTTTCTCAAGTTTTGATCGTCGGGTATTGTTGGTATTGTTGATTACTCTAACAAATTTGGTTCAAACAGCGGAGGATTTTCGAGAAACAATGGCAATATATAGAGGATCCGAAACGAGTACCACAGTTGGCAAGGCCGCATCAATCTAACCGAATCATCACGAGCACGGTCAATTTAGTGATTTACAGCGGTATTTTGCTTAATGGGATATTGATCCAGCATCATGTAGCCAAAACGGGTGCCTTAATTATTGCTGTCTTGAGATTCAAAAACAGCCAACCCGCTGATATATCCAGTAGAATCCCTATGATAAGATACCCATTCTGCCATAAATGGTAGCATCCAACAGAACTCCCATCCAAGTATGCTTTCTATGGCGAAAGAATCTATTCACCACGACGACTGCTTGGTAGATAGAATATCTGTGGTACTACCAGTTGCTGATGAGTCAAAGCTGGTTAGAGTTTGGCTCTTCCGCCATACCAGAGCCTGGACCGTGGCATGCCAGTAAACGCAGCCACAGAAAGACAGTGGGCATATCAAGTAGTGATTCAGCTAGGCCGTGGTGGCCTAATCAAACGGATAGAATTAAGCTGGTACATATGATGACTATGAGTACAAGATTCTTTACGCCAACCGGCAGCGTCCCTT
The DNA here is from genome assembly GCA_002104905.1 of Basidiobolus meristosporus CBS 931.73. Lineage (NCBI taxonomy): Eukaryota > Fungi > Basidiobolomycota > Basidiobolomycetes > Basidiobolales > Basidiobolaceae > Basidiobolus > Basidiobolus meristosporus. Next base: position 110,877 of record MCFE01000130.1, on the reverse strand, counting down.
GGGAACTACCATTGAAGACAATACCCTTCAAGGGTTATTGAAAAGGTAGAACCTTGTAAACATTTCGCCACCATGTTGGTGGCGGATCTGAGGAGAGTCAGGGTCGTACTCACCATTGACCTTGGATCATCCTGAGAAACCCATAAAATCGTGAGCTTTCAAAAAGCCGATTATTCGAGGATAGCATACTTGAAGTGCTACCTTATAGATGAGCCAGCACAATGGGGTGGGATGCCATTGCACATTGTTGATTTGTAATTCACATGATCAACATGACTAAGTGAATTCACACATGGAATTTGCCTTTGTCATCTTTTTTCCAAAGATTCCCAGTAGGTGCCATCCAGTGAAATCGATTCATTGTTGCAGTGGTGATGTTATAAAGGTGCATTGCTAAGCCTCATGATGATTATATATAAATATTTGCAGAGGGGTGGACATTTGTTCATCTTCACCGTTTCCCATCCCAAGTATGCGTGCCATTGTAGTCAAGGATAAATGGTTAGATTCTGTAGAGCAGCTCCAAGTACTCGAAGATGTGCCAGAACCAAAGCCCAAGGCTGGTCAGGTGCTTGTAGAGGTCAAGGCAGCTGGGGCTAATTTCTTTGATATCTTGATGGTACCAAGCGGCAATTGAAGATAGCCTTTTTGACTCCCCCACTTACCACTATAAACACTAGGTCCAAGGAAAGTACCAGATCAAACCGCCTTTCCCTTTTGTTCCCGGAAGTGAGGTAGTTTCCCGAATACTACATCCTGGCACTGCACCCTACTAATTCACCTCTCAGTTTGCTGGAGTAGTTATCGAAGCACATCCTTCAGTAACTCAATACAAGAAGGGTGACCGGGTATTTGGCAGCACTTTGGGCTGTTACGCTGAAAAGGCAGTAGCCCCAGTTGCAAGCACTCACAAGATCCCTGAAGGAATGAGCTTTGAGGAAGCGGCTGGCTTATTCATCACTTACCCTACTAGTTACGCTGCACTAGTCCTGAGAGCCAATCTCCAAAAAGGTTCGTCACTCTTAGGAAGCCGACCCTCACAACACGGGGCCTAACTTCTTGCACTAGATGAGGTTTGCCTGGTCCATGCCGGTGCTGGTGGAGTTGGCGTGGCAGCTATCCAGATAGCGAAGGTATAGTAGTACGCACTCAAAACACGCCGACAAAAGCTGAATAACCAAATTTGGGCTAGGCGCTTGGTGCCGAAGTGATTGCAACCGCGGGCTCCTCGGAAAAATTGGAGGTGGCCAAGGCCAATGGGGCAGATTACTGCATCAACTATCGGGAGGATAAAAACTGGCCCGAAACAGTCAAGAAGATTACCAAAGGCAAAGGAGCGAATGTTGTATTCGATCCAGTAGGCCTTATCGAGGTTTCCATGAAATGCGTGGCATGGAATGGAAGAATCGTGGTTGTCGGGTTTGCTGCTGGCAAGATTGAGAAGGTAGCGGTGAATCGAATTCTATTGAAGAACATTGCAGTGATGGGTGTGCATTGGGGCGCTTATACAAAGTATCAGCCAGAGCAAATCCAACCAGTCTGGGATTCGTTATTCAAATTGTTTGCCGATAGAAAGCTGAAGCCGGTTGTCTACAAAACTGTCTACCATGGACTAGAGAAAGTCCAGGGTGCATTGACCGATATAAGTGAAAGAAAGACTTACGGCAAAGTGGTTGTTATCCCCAGTGCCCCAACTGGTGCCCGCAATAAATTATAAGTGTATATTCTTCAAATATGTCAAATAAAGAACTGATTTTCACTCCGCACCTTTCCAGGGAATTTATTGAACCCATACTGCCGCAATCTTATCATGAAGATGCGTCTGTTCCCACCTTGAACACCACTATAACCATGGTCCTACCCGCTTTGGTGGAAGATTGCAAAGTACACCAACAAGCTCAATCGATGGCATGTACGCTGAGTATCTCCGATGATATCTAATAAATTCAGTGACCATTGTTTATTTTCAGAGCGCACGGGTCGGCTTCGATCCTATGGAATCATGGCAAGGAATCTCATTTGGTACCCCAGGCTCCACACTGCCTACGGCCGTGGCTTGGCTCGTAAAAATATAGAACCTCGAGCCGGCCCGAGAACGGAGTATGCCTCGGCAAGTGCAGGGGCACTGCGACAGTATCATTATCCGCAGTGCCAGTAAGGTTGTCACAACATGGTAATGGCTGGTTGAGAAGATATGTAAAGACGGGTTTTTAACTTGGCTTTTGGTCAACAAAATCAAACAGGGGAAATTGGAGGCACCTAGGGACTTCGCATTATCTCATCGTAAACCATAGGAGCCTGTCTTCTCGGACTTTCCCGATCTTTTCTCCAGACCTCACACTAGCGGTATACCGCAATCTATCATTAGACAGAGTGATTCGGGGAATTTTTCCACACCCAAAGAGTCGGTGTCTCTTTGAGCGTAATTCTCTCAGGCTGGCAGTGTAATGCCCGTGTGAGGTAAAATAGGCCTTTTGTGCGTGGTATACTTCCATCAAGACGTGGCGAGCTGTCTTCTGTGGATCGGACTTGAGCCGATGGTCTGGGTCCACTTTCACAGAGTCAGAAAACTCTATGGTGCCCCAGTATTCGGGATTGTCCACAGTGTTGGTGGTATTATCATGTAGTACAGACCACACATGTTGAAATGGCCCTTCATTAATGGGCTCCAGTAATGAAAGTAGCTCTCGCTTATTGAGCCCTCCGGGGTCTTCTTGCGGGTGTGGAATGGACGCCGGTGGCCAGCCGGCTCTGTCAAAGGGTTAAATTTACCACTCTTGTTAGCATATGGTCTACTGCATTGATATCTTCACTTACCTCATAAACTGAAAGTTTGCGAACGAAGGCATGGCACTGTTGGCAGTATCACTCCTTTTCCTAGCCTTACGTAATAAACTGATAGGAATGGCCCATTCGACCGACCACTGGCTGTTTGTCTCCGTGACAGAGTCGATCAGAGATAAGGCATCATGGATAACGTTGATGGGGGTGCTGTTGAACACACCATATGTAATTTTGGATGAGGCATCCCAGCCACTGGGCAAACCTCCATCATCTGGAGGTCTAGGGTATTCGAGGGTACGATGGTTACCCAAGGGATTCATCTGAATTCGTTTGTAGTGGTGGTTGGTTCGGTCGAAATCAATGAATATTTCAAAGGTATTATCGTAGAGCTCTGCTTATTTCTCTTTAGTTCAAAGGCCCATCCCATACGAGACGCATAAACCTACGGATGCTTACCTAAGTCCAGGGGATTGCTGACATTGGCAAACAATATCGGATCTGTCATTTGTGCACCAACGTAAATATTCTGGTCATCCCAAAGCATCTGGCATACAGCAGAAATCCCGATTAGTGAGGCCAGGCTATACAATACACTCGTGGATTCTAACCTTTGCTCTAGTTCGCATATTTAAAGATGGCACCAGTCCAGAGAATGAGTCTAGCAGGCCAGTGAATTCATCCGTCCAAGGCGCGTTCTCCCAAACATCATCATTCAAACTCCCATCGATTACAGGCGGAACCGATGTTTTTGGTATAACGTAATGCTTGGTCGAAGGAATGTGACAGACGGCCGTCGCCACACCTTGAAGTTTTAACCAAACCACGCACTTGAGGGCATGGGAGATTTTCATGTCTAGAAACTGGGAATGCTGTATTAGGCAAATGGCACATTGCCCCGTGAAGGAAGGATTATCTGCTTACATTGATTGAGCAGAAACGAGGAGTACGCTCTACTCAATTTACTTCAATGGGTTATGGGAAAAGTCACTCTAATTTGCAGAGCCTTGCCCTTCTGCTATAGAATCCAGATGTGAATCGAGAAAGCTGAGAAATTTTGCATCTGACAGGTATCAGCCACCTGGTTATATAGGCTGAGGAGAATTGGAGAAAGGCTGCCCCGCCATATAGGATCGGGGAAATCATTTCAACTCTGTGACATTCGTTACCTTCCCGTGCATTACCCTTGACAAGTGGTTATCATTGGCATCCTGGTAATTCGCGACCTTGAATTATCCCAATCTTCCTTTTTGCCTTTGTTGATTCATCTGCATTTCCCGGGCATCGCGTACATCCAGCACTGATCTTAAACAAACCCGTACCCTGAATACTACGAGATCTCAGCACCACCTCTTGATGGATCCCGCCAAACTGATTACGGGGCACCATGAATGGCTTGGATATGTAGTATTAACACCGGCTTGTAACATGAAAAACATTGATGAAAACCCTAAACCTCGGCAAGCCTAGATTGTACGTGGAGTCTACCCAGACCCATCAAAGCCGATGATCCTTGGAAATCGATCATTTTGCATAGAGCCTCGGCCTATCAATAACATTTCCTGGCAGTGTGCCAGAGCCTGGTGGTTCGCGGCGACTTCTAGAAACCTGTAGAAATGCAGTATTGGCGTACGCTCTCATGGTTCGTAGCCTGGTTTCTTTGGTTTACGACTACTCTAGTCACTAGAAATGCCATGAGCCTCCGCTCGTCAAATCCTCTACCGAGCAGCTTGTATATCAAGCAGATCTGTAGGCTGCCTCTCAGGAGGTTCGGCATAGGCTTTGCGAAGGGTACACAATGGATCAGCACAGGTGTTCGTGTGGTTTGCATCCCTAATTATACTTCTGGAGGCTGTAAGTTGTGATAGGATCTGAGATGACAGTATCTACAGACTATCTGTATTCACCGTGATGGGCTAGCAGGTGAATCCATAGCATTTTCAACTTGGAAGAAATCAGTATCATGCTATGTAGATCCAAGGTCTGTGAGTAAAAAAGGTTTGCACACTACTGGCATGCATCGCTGATTCCAATTGGGATACTTTGCGCATCAATGATACGGGTGTTAATTTCCTGCATGTATCCAGCCAGTCACAGAGAGACATACTATAAACCCTGCCCTATCGTTTTTCGGAAGCCTGATCACGGAACGCGTGCGCTGATTGGCCCGAGATGCGCTCGTATAGCATACAATCCTAAGCATTTGGACGAGGGATACATCCGATGCAACCAGCAACCATACAGATATTGAGCTCATAATGCTTTTTACGATCAGCAGGGAACAATAGAATTATTAGGTCATCTGAGTGTATTGTAATGCAGAGTACAAGCTCCCAGCTGATTTTGCGCGCTGGTCCCAGAGGTTGAGCTTTGTACTTGGGTTTACGTTATACTCCCTCATCGACAGCTGTTTTACCATGGCCACAAGTCTAATGGCTTCTTTCGGAGGGTATCCCACAGGGTCGGTTCGATGCAGCCGCATTCATCAGAGTAAAACTACACTTGAGACCGGCGCTCTTGTGCTTGGCCCAACCCTACACCCGATGATCCATACAACAGCAGATTGTGTTGATCAATAGGTGGTAAGACACCGGGCGTTTCTTAAATAAGTAAGGGAGTCGCTCTTCTGAGCTAATGATCCACAATGCTTCAACAGCCCCCTTGCTATGTTCCTTTTCAGGTTAGGAGCCTCTAACATTCACAATTAAGGGAAAACCAAGAATGTTGCCCACTATTCCGTAGACCCAACCGAAGACAATGAATGGCTGCCTCAGATGTGGAGACCGGATCATTTCATTGTTGAGCTGTTTCGGAATTCACAATTGCCAAAAGTCAGGCTCTGAGTGCCTTGGTCCATTAATTCGTGTATCCAAATGCAGGACTACATTCCGTTAGAGCACCATGAAAGCATGACCAGCGGTTCATCGGATGTACGCTACTGGAGCAATAAAATGGATCCTCATGCTCACCCATCCCCTTCTTAACTGTCCCGTCCATCTCTTTTCCAGTAGACATTGCTTACCCTTTACCTTCGCCCTGATCTCTATTCCTTGGTCTCTACTGCTTGTCACCACCAGTGACTCTAACCTAAGCTTTTCTCTCCGCGGTCACGCCGGCATTGGTACATAATACAGGTCAGAAATTACCACAGCAACTATCGACAAAGGTGATAAAGTCATCTGGTCGACTTCCTTGCGTACAAACTTTTGCCAGTAGCATAGCGCAGTAGCCTCTCTATAGATATCGCGATGAACGTACAGGTAGTACGATCTTACCGTGAAGAGTTCACCCGATTCGGATATTCCTTTCTTTATATGTCGGTCGTTATTTATCACATGCTGCTAATACAACAATTGTCTGACCAACGCTGGATAGGGTCCACCACGAAAGAGCCACTGGTGGATCTGGGTTTCTCTACGACGCCGTCGTTGCGTCACGAATGGATACCAGATGCATTTGTGGTATCGCTTGCCACATTCACCTTACTTTCCATTCTCCTCTCTACCAAAACCTGGTCGGATGGTATTGTGATTCTAAGGCGGTTTTGCTGGCTGACAGGCACGCTGTACCTGCTCCGCTCGATAACCATCATAGTGACCACTCTCCCTTGTCCAAGAGGGTGTGAGCCTATAGTCAGCCAGAGCTTCAGGGAGTTCCTGTGGAATGGTTGTCTGCTGATGTTTGGGGTGCAGAAGACTTGCTCAGATAACATCTTCTCTGGACATACGATGATTCTGGTCTCCTCCATGTTGATGTGGCAGGTTTATGGAAAGAACGCCTGGGTGAAGCTGTATTCCATATTCCATTGCACCGTTGGGATATTCACCATTGTAGCCACAAGAATGCACTATACAGTGGACATCGTGATTGCGATTCTGCTGACCTTCAGCGTGTACTCCATGTACCTCTCCCTTGTGAGCGAGGCCACTCGCAACAGACTTCATTCCCTCTCTGGAATGGACTCACTGAAACACATGGACGACTCCGAATACAAAAATTTGCTGCTCACCGATAACTGTATTAATAGAAGGCTGGTGGGTCTGATCGTGTGGCTAGATGGATTGGACCTTCGTTGGAACTGCCCATGAACCGTCAGCATCCCCTTGTTTCCATTTCGTGATTTTTGTAATAATGTACACCCCTTCAGAATCCCCCCCATTGCTCCAAGCATTCCATCCAAGGCTCCATCAGAACCAGACACGACTCACCAGCAATTCGTAGACAGTCTTACATTCATGATCAACTTCCCATGTGACGATCACTTAGATCAAATAAAGCCACTGAAACCATATTCAAGCCCCGCTCGTTACCCTTATTCTGTCGAGCCAGCTGATTCCGGCCACACACAAAACACAGCTGTCCTTGGCGATAATGGGCATTGTGGACTGAAGTAGATAAGCCTAGACGTATCTTTATTGGACGAATAGGTTTAAGCTATGTTACAGCGATTCCCTAGTAGGGGATTCCATAGCAGTGGCCACATTAAAAATAGGAAAGGTTTACTTCCAGTTACTTTAATGGATGCAGCGTAGTCAGTTGAGATGGTGCTAAAGAAATCCTACTTGTTCGAGAAGGGTGGGGGTGAGGGTGAGAATGTGAGTGTGAGTGTGAGTGCGAGTGAGTGAGAGTGGATAAGTATGAAGAGAATTCCTCGACGTGGGAGATGCGATGAAGTCCCCGAACATGTTCGCCATTGCGCGGTCCGTCGGAAAAATGTTGCTCAAGGATTAGGAAATTTGCTGGGGTCTGTGTCTCTTCTATTTTTGCAGGTCGATCAGCTCGTTAATCAGCGCACCCATTCGCTTGTAATCCTCAAGTAGCTCTACATTATGGCAGTGGGATGCAAATTGTGGTTAATAGAGAAACATGCGAACGGCTCCATAGGGAGGATTCTCGTGTACCTTGGATTTCGCCGATTCGTAGCTCGTCAGCTGAGCATTCCATAAACTTCTTGATAGGTGGCTCTACAACATTTACCACCGAGGAAATCTACACGAGTTGCAAGAAACCAACTTGAGAAAACCCCGACTTTCCGGTGGAAATTGAGCCAATGTACCTTAGAGTTGGTCGAGTTTGTACCGGTGGCTGTTCGCTCAAGATTAACGGGTTCCAATCTAAAATCAGAAAGGTTGAGGAAATCGGTTGGGTCAAGAGTGAGTAGCACAAAAGAACCTTGACGCCATTTCTGCTGCGATGGACTCATCCAGAGGCTGGCTGGAGGTAACGGAGAACGCGGACTTCTGGGCCGACTCCTTGTACAAGAATCTACCCATCCTGTAATAACGCCAATCGAGTATCAGCTACACCATCTCATGCTGTTCATCACTACATGCAGAGTTGTTTACAGGTTCACCATTCCAGAGAGTGCTCTTGTGCTGCCGCCCACCACCGCCCCGGTAACTGCGCTGGTAGCTACCCCAGTTATCGCCCGAACACCATCACCGACCACCACCCCGGTATTGGAAGCAACATCCGAAAGCGCCTTCATGCTATGTTCAACCCCGTCTTTGATACCAGTGATGGAGTTCCTGCGTTCCTCCAAGCCTCTTACCGCTTCTGATTTCTCCACCATCAACGGGCCAAAGTTGCGCGGCAATGAAAGTACTCGATAGTTATCACTAGAAAAGGGGAATCACACAGTTAGCAAGGGTCATGAAAACCCCAACATTCAGCATATTCAGCTATGCCAAAGTACTTGCCTTGATTCCACCTCCGATGCTAGCCCCAAGGATACCATATCCACGTTCTCCAGAAAAGATATCACTGCCATCTAGTATAAGTCCCAGCCTGAAAGTTAGGTCCGAGTATGTCTAGTAAAGATGCATCAGAAGGTAATGGCTACAAACCATGTTAGTCAGACAGTATGAATATTCCTGGGTAGCTTTAAGTGGGTTGCGGTAGCGTTGGATGAATCTAGGGAGAGAGTTAGAGCCTGGTTCAAAGACAGCTCCAAGGTTTGGGTGTTACCTGAGGTTGGATACATAATTAGGCGGGTTTGATTTGACCACAGTATAAATAAGCAATGGAAGGATGGTATCTGCACTGGAGGGTACCGGGTTCTCTCCTTCTGATGCTCTAGCTTTATTGTATTTATCTAACGAGGCCGACTAAATGATATACGCATAAGGTTAGTAGATGCGTAGCGAGGAGAATGAGAGGATCTGGGACTTACAATGATGCGGTGGCAATTCACCAGAATCTGTATCTTGTCGGCTGGCGCCTTGATGTTGTCGATTTTCTGTAGTTCTGGCCACGGCAAAGTCAATTCATTCGGTTAGTGCTGAACGCCACGACGTGGAGGAATTCTCTGTTTACCGATGCCGGTCTCTTCCACCATCATCATTAGATGCTCATACTCTTCCCCCTGGGCATACACGCCAAGGTGATCTAGCTTCAGATCAGCAATGTTGAGGGCAGCGATACGAGAAGATAGCATTTGATCTTTGAGCTGATCATCAGCCGATACTGGAGAGAATAGGCTAGATCACATCTATCATGTCAGCTGCTATCTAGATTCAAAATGGTCATTCAAGCTGGGCCTTACATATGATATAGCTCCAACGCCAACAGACGCTCAACCCACTCCAGCATCAAGTCGGCATCTTCCTCGGAGAAGTTGTCATTTTCGATTGTATTACTGGTTCGTTCGATAAACCGTCTGAAGGACTCCACCGACTCCTGCACGGACATGTTGCTTCTCAGCTGCATTTTCTGAATAAACCTGCCAGTACATCGCGTTAATCACCGACTGCTCTTTCGCGTGCAGGAGGCGTCTTCCTTACCTATTGATTTCTTTCGTGAGAATGTCCCATACCATCGGCTTCTCATCTTCCGGGTGAGCCGCTGGGGGGTCAGGGAGGATGTGTTGGAACTCTGGGGATATCGGATTCTCGATAACCGACACCACCACGAATGTGTCATTCCAAGGAACGTACATGTTTGCGTAACGCACTTGGACATTGATACACTTGTTCATTCTCTTAGGCTTGCTGAAAATCCCAAAGATCGATCTGATTGCCAGAGAGGTTAAGTCAAGCACCAATCCGCGGTGAACAGACGCTGCTTACCGTCGCGTATCACTGCTATCCGAAGACAACTCTTCTTCAACATCTGGAAGATTCAGGTCCAACAGAAACCCTTTCTCTTTCTGTACATATCCTTTCAACCCGCTGAGTGTGGTAATTGGACTATCGCGTTGCCATTTTTGCACCACGATTACATGATCCTCGATGATTCTGCGGTTTAGATTGCTGGCACCGCTCCAATTCATTGAAGGTAACTCGGGAAGTAATATTACAGCCTGTTGGAAAACAATCGAATATAGAATTCGTTGGAAGTTAGTAACCAGGTTTCCCCTCGGGGTAGATATCCTAATCCCAATAGGCAAGAATGCCGGGGAACTCACCTTCTTGTTAACGAGGCGTTCAATTATGTCTTCATACTCGGAAGGGTTGTCGGTTAGAGTTTCTAATATGGCCTGGCCAACCGATTGAGAGCTCAATAAGCTAGATAGGGGAGTCTCAAGGAAGATCTTCGAAATGGGCACACTGTTTGTGGTTATGGTAAAATTCTGTGCCTTTTCAACCAGGTTTAGCAAACTACGGTTAGAGTCGGTGGTTTTGATGGATGTCGTTTCTGCTTCCGCTTCAGCGGTACTTTCGGGCACCGTCTGTTTATTGTCAGCTGTTATAGTAATATCTGGCTTCGTTAAGGCAGTTGGTGAGGGTGGATCAGTTGAATGTGTGCTGTCTACGGAATCCTTCTCGGGCTCGGTAGGCTTCTCCGGATTTACCTCGACACCAAAGTCCAAGGGATGACTGACGGAAACAGTAGCAGAGTTCTTTAGGGGCATTATTTTAGCAAGATTGAATGTTGAGGGTAAGAAAGGTGGAAGCTTTTCGGCCCAAGCTTGTATTCGCACTTCGTATGGTTACAATAGATCTGAGGTTGGTTAGGTAGGAAGTACTGGAGTGGCAGGTGAAAGACTGTTTAGTAGAAGAGACAAGGTAAAGTTGGCTGAAATTCCAACCCTTCGGTAGAGGTAGCACTGTTCTTTTGACTTTGAGGGTCAGAGAATCTTAGTAATTTAATCAGAAAATGCGAGATACTTTCACCTCTGAGCCCTAAGCTAAGTAGGGCTTTCTAGAACCGGGTAATATAGGAGATTTATTTATTAACGGAGTATAATTAAGTGATGTTTGAGTGAATTTGGTTAATAAGCCTTCATCGTCAGCGAACTTACGTACACGTGTTTTGATCCCCCAAGAGATTCCTGCTTCACCGATCTTATCAAATGAAGGGTAGCTCAACTGAATACGTAAAATACCGCTATTTACGCCGGTGTTTGGCTGATCCGTTTTGGGCGAATGCTCAGTTGTCGCAGTTGGTTTGAATTATCCGCGCTGAATTCAATTCAAGGCTCACACCACCATACACGTTATCTGCCATGCGGACTGTTCCACGTTGTCGCTTGTGCTGGCAACAACCAAAGACCACCATATCTAATCAGATGGAAACAAGAACCAAACATAAAGTTCAAAACAAAGCTCTGCAGGGGACCTGGGTTGCATCGGTTTTGAATTGTTTAATGATGGGGTTGCAAGCCTATTCGGTCACATTGAATACATTTAGACTCGCTTTTCGTCATTCAAAACCTTCAATTTGCTATTGTAATCATCCCAATTGAGATAGCACCCAATCAGCCGTCTATGGCCAACGAATGAGGTTCTACCATGCAACACTCGCCAGTTGTTGAACACTACTACCCTGCCTGGCTCAAGCTGGATTTGATATTCACTCTGAGGTTGCCTGAGTATGTCGTTCCAGTCTCTCAGAGCCTTGTAGAACTTCTCAACCTCCTCTGTGGTCAAGTAGTCAAGTGTGGAGCGATCATCGTTGTTGAAGCGGATCTGATAGAGCTCTCCAGTCATGGGGTCGTGGTTTAGGATGGGATATCCTCTTGGTGTAGGGTTGATAAAGACTTCTTCATCCCCAGCACTATGCGTGACCACTCGGATCTTGGAAAGCGTCTCGTAGGAATCAGGTTGCTGCTCACGAAGTTTCTGGGCTACGGACAGTCCGTCCACAAATATGGATTCGCCACCCTTGCCATCAAATTCAAGGAGGTGGAACATTTGAAGACTGTCTCATAGTTAGTACCAACACTACGGGGAACCAGCCTAAGCAACATTACTATTGAAACTCACCCTGAAGGATCGGTAAAGTAAGTATTATCGGTGTGGCAATTCAAAGGTAAAGTGGTGTACGCAGTATCTCCGTGGGCAAGGTTGGCAGTAAAGTCCCAAAATCCACCTGTTGCCGACAACCGGGGTTAGCGAATGGTCTACAGTTGGGATACAGAAAGGACTCAATTGTGTATTTACCGTAATGGGTCTCACGAACGAAACAAATCTTCCGGGCAAGCTCCTCAGTAAGCTGTCAAGAGTCAATGCATGAAGTTAACCGATGCCCACGCAACTCGCGCCCCCTCCCTTCATGTTACCTCCTTGCTTTTGGGTACGTTGTCGACGAAAGAGAACCCGTAGATATCCTAATTCAGCTGCTGTTATTGTACACGCCATGAAATCCAATGTGCCTATGTGTATTCGTAATGATTGACTTACAATATTATTCAGCCATTGTCGGAGACCCTCTTTAGAGCTCATTACCTGAAAATGGGAGGCGTCATCTTTTGGGATCAAAACGAACTAAAGCAAGGAAGAGTACTTCATTGTACTGGACGATGGGTGGATTCGAGGCAATACTGCGATCCCAGACGACTTTCCTAATGCGACAGATAAACATGCATTGTTTAATCGATGGGGTGGCAATGTGAATATCAAGAAAGTGTACTACTTGCGAGAGGAGGCCTCGACGTTGAGCTTAGGATCGTATGAATGATTCCTAAGCCACTCAAGACTGTATTCACTCACATGGTCCTGATGTGACCCTGGAAATGGAGATAGGCAGTGCGTTAGATCACTTGGCAATCACCCCACGTTTATATACAGGGTGTATTCGTACATTGAATCTGAACCTTGTTATCTTGCAGATTGATGTTTTTGGCAGCGATCTCTTGAGGAATCTAGCGTCACCCAGTTAGATAATCCCCATGTGCAAATAGATTCTCTCTTTCTTTTACCAGGTAAGTGTCCACGAGACGTTGCTTGGTTACTGCGTGGAAGCAAGCAGGACAACGGCAGTGGTCACGCAGCCAGAAGAGGTGGCTTGTGGAAAGATATCTCGGCTTAGTGCGAGGAGTTGGGAAGAGATGAACAAAAGGGGAATTACAAGTTGCTGGTTTGGCCATCAGCCCATTCAACCTGAAGTTTCTTCTCGTTTGACTGAACGGCGTGGGAGCCTCTAGCTAGCTAATGGGTTGCCAACATGGTTTAGCAAAGACACTGAATGGGGCGGGCTTACTTGGCACCTCCTTACCTCAGCGAAGAACCGGCTCTGTGTAGTGTATAACGGGCCTTTGGAAAGACTAGAACCAACTTAGCGGGTAAAGCAGTGGCACCAGCGAGATAAAACAATACCTTCTGAAGGCCTTGGAGAGAAAAGCTGGTCGAGTATTTCTCAGAACTGCTTGCATTTTTCAAGAACTAGAGGTTGATGTGGTCGTTAGCTATAGTGACAGCCAAAGGAGGGGTTGATTACACGGTTCGAAGAGTAGGCTCAAAAGGATGCTTGAGCAGTGGGATGTAGATATCATGATAATCAATTGGTTGCCAAATTCAAGTTACAGTAAAAATTTCAGATGTATCATTTGACCAGTATTGGAGAACCGAAAATTCCCACGTCTTACTCAATATATTACCCACAGTCGCAAGAATGTTTGTAAGTCGAGGTGACGTTGTGAGCGTGGTGCAAATTTCTGGCCTCAGCAACAACTTGATTCTCAGCAGAGCATTGCTGGTCTGACCGGAATGTTCGCTTGATGGCGCTAGCACAAGCGTAGGGTTCATGGCAGGTTGCTGATCATTTAGAGTGGTCGATAGCCTCAATAGGCTGTTCATCAGATAGTAGTAAATCACCAGCATATCCAAGAAAAGAAAGTCCCACAGTGCCGATACATGACACACGATAAAGTCCCACGTCGATGCATGAATCTGGCCCGTAGCTGTTAGATATCATAGGACAAAGTGGTTGCATGGCAGGGGGATTTTCAAATACATCCCCATGAGATGTTTCCGAGAGGTTACGTATTGGTACGGGCGTCTGGCTGTGTGGTCTAAACTATGTAGAGCGGCTTGGGAGGTTGAGTAGGTGTATTCCTGCCTGGTTTATCGGCACCAACAGTGCGATGTAGTCAGCATTATTCCCAGGGAATATTAATCAAGGTTCAGGAACTCAACTAGGTTACTTCGTTACTATTGGTCTCCACCCATACCTCACAGCCCGAGCTTTGGTAGTGAACACTAAATGAATAGCCACTATTTATGCCAAACAAGTTCCAAGCTTGCTGGGCACCGATATATCTTATTGATTGAAAACATCTTTTTTAATGATGGTTTGGGCTTTGTAATAGCCCTGGAAAAGCAGTGTAGAAATGGGACCGAACATTGGTAAACCATACTGTGTGGAGTATGGGTAAGTGAATGCTTAATGTTGGTCAATATTCTCCCGTCGCTTCCCAGCGGATAGTCTCGACCGAGTAGATTTAGCTAGAATCGCTGGAGCCCTGTTGCTAAGGTAGAGCATTTGCCCATTAGTAGGCAGCTTGGTAGGAGAAGAAGGCCATTCCCATAAGGGTCAACTTACGTTTTGTTGCGCAGCTCTCTCGCGCTTACGCTCAATGTTTCTATTCAACATCACACCATTGCCGATAATTCCGTAAACTTAAGGGTTAAGAAATATTAGCTAGCTGAAATGCTGAACAGGCTATGACGGGAAGTGTACCAGTGAATCCAGCCAAGCAGAGCACAGCGGTTCTATGGATAATATCCGCTACTTTCGTTCCAGAGGTCATAATGTCGGTTTCTTAGTATGAAATTTTTGGACCAACTTCGCGCTGAAAGCATTTTCATATTGAAAGTAAAAATTTCTAGGATCCCGAATCATGTGAGACTGAAAAATCAAATTCTGATACCTTGCCCATATTACGTCATATGCTCCTAAATACCAAACTGGTTCATACCCGTCAATACTATCCTTTCAAGTGGTTAGCCTAGAGTTTTCCGAGAATTTTTGGTCGTAAATGTTATAAATTTCGTTTCTGAACCTGTGTAATATCATTATTTTAGTCTATGAACCTTATTTTTTCCTCAACAAATTCTGTCAGTATTCCCCCCCCAAAATATCCCTATGAAAAATCTCAAACTTTGAATTCATCTGATTTTCAGCAGGTAAACACTAAAATACTGTTGTAAATTTTGCAATTACACATAAATATTCACCTAACTTAGTCACTCGGATCAATACCTACAAATCTTATAGAATACTGACCAAATTCCTTGTTGGAATTACTTGGAATATTTTCACCAAAATACCAGGTACCCAGAACATGTGAATTCTCAAAGTTGTCCAACAGCCCCAAACTTTGCACATATGTTCTTGGGACCTTCATAAACCTATTCTACATGTTTGTTATGCCAAGACCATGTAGAAGTATAAATACTACTTTTAAATTCAATAAATCTTCATATGAAAACTACATAATCTACTTGTTCTCCCAATCACTTTCAATATCACCAAGACTCTTACAAAAGGTTACAAGCCCCAAGCTGTTACTCTCTACAATGTCTACTACTGCTATTACTGGGATTTCCCCTTCTGCTGTAAAGTTGGATAGATCTACTATCAAGTATGGAAGGTGAAGATGAAGATGCTGCTGCAAGAAAGAGGCCTTTGGGATGTTGTCATGGGAGAAGAATGCCCTCCTAAAAACATGGGAGAGGATTCTATAGAGTACCAGAAGAAAGAACAAAGTGCCTTTAACTGCATTTGCCTTAATCTCAAAGACAAATTGCTAATTCAGTGCTTAAGAGCAAAAACCGCAAAGAATGCCTGGAAGGCATTAGAAGACACATACCAGTCATGTTCAACTGCTAAGAAGATGTATCTCAGACAAAAATTCTTTACCACAAAGATGCTGCCAGGAGAAGAAATGAAAAAAGAAATTAGCAGACCCTATGAAAAATAATTTGGTCCTGCAGGTGGATTCAATCCAGATCAGCCATCAGGATCCTGTTAGGAGACCATTAAAATACCATCAGCTTAGAATTAATGACCCTCTATACAATCTTATGATGGGGCAATAACAGTGTTTGGCTAATTTTAACACCAAATAAAGTTAAAAACTTGAAGATGTTTGGGCAGTGTCTTGCTGGGGGTGGCATGACATTATTGTGGTCTTAGTGTGCTCTGCAACTATTGGAGTGGATCTAACCAGTCTGTACATCCAATTGTCTTATATGGCAAAAAACTTGATGGCATTTTGACAGCCTCATTGCAAGCCTCTAATGGCTTTATCAAGGCAGTATGGTGACCTACAGCCAGTTCTGTATAATACCATGGTACCAATTTACCAAATAGTATTTCCTTTTGCTACCTCCCCTTGCACAGTTCATATATTCCACTGTAGAATCACCTCTGTTTATTTGCTTACCCACTACTACCTTGGGTATTCCACATACAATTTGAATAAATAAAAACTATAGCCTCCTGCTTAAAAACCTCTACATATGTGCACATCTGCTGCAATTGACATACTTTAACTGTTGTAATAATATGTAATTCCACCTATATACTCACCTAACTCAGTCACTTAGATCATTACCTTTAGATCCTAGAGTATGCTGACCAAATTCCTTGTTGGGATTTACTTTGAATATTTTCACCAAAATATCAGATACCTAGAACATGAAAATTCTCAAAGTGGTCCAAATAGCCCCAAACTTTGCACACATGCTCTTGAGACCTTCTTAAACCTATTCTTTGTGTTTGCTCTACCAAGACCAAGTAAAAGTATAAATACTACTTTTACAATCAATAAATTGTTAAGTGAAAACCACATTATCTACTTGTTCTCCAAGTCACTTCTAATATCTCAAAGTCTCTAGCAACATATTATGAGCCCCAAGCTTTCACTCTCAGGAATGTCTACTACTGCTTTTACTGGAATTTTTCCCTCTACAGAAAAGCTGGATGGATCTAACTACCAAGTGTGTAAGATGAAGATGAAGATGCAGCTACAAGAAGGAGTCCTTTGGGATATTGTCATAAGAGAAGAGTGCCCTCCTAAAGATGTGGGAGCAGAAGCTTTAAAGTACCAGAAGAAAGAACAAAGTGCCTTTAACTGCACTTAATGTCAAAGACAAATTGTTAATTCAATGTCAAGAGCAAAAATGGCAAAGAATGCCTGTAAAGCATTAGAAGACACCTACCAGTCATGTTCAGCTGCTAAGGAAGTGTAGCTTAGACAGAAATTCTTTACTACAAAGATGCTGCCAGGAGAAGAAACAAAAAATACAACTAACAGAATTATCATGTTGGTGGATGAGATGGAAGCAGTGGGTGTACCAACTACTGATGAGGATGCAATTGATACCATCCTGAATAGCCTGACAGACAAGTTTTAGGGTCTTGTATCATCCCTAGAGCCCAGAACTGATGATTTGACCTTAAGTTGCATATATGGAAGGCTCCTGGATGAAAAATTAAGAAAATCAAGTGCCAAAATGAAGGAAGAAATAAATGCTTTGATAAGCAATGATAACAAACAAGGAGGTACTCAAGACATTTTAGAGGCAACAGCAACCTGTTGTGTAGCTACTGCAAAAGGAAAAGATACACCTTAGACCAGTGCCTCAAAAAGCAAGTTATATCAGCAACAGAAGTTTGAAGATGGAAATGCTGCAACAATAGAAGATAGACTATTCATATCTGCACTAAATATGACAACAAACAAGGATTCTTAGACATGGTACATTGACTCTGGAGCATCTCAACACTTTACACATCAAAAGGAACTTTTTACCCAATATCAAGAGATTCCAATCAAGAAGGTTTTCATGGGTGACAATAGAACACTAGATACAGTGGGAGAAGGAGCTATCCAAGTGAACCTTAGAAGCAATGAAGGAAGTCATACACTTACCCTCAAAGATGTAATATATGTACCAGAAATAGCCAAAAACCTATTATCTCTGAGCAAGGCCACAGCAGAAGGACTCAGTTTCTGTCATGATCACATGACATCCCTGATCTCCAATGTTCAAGCTAAATTGAGTTGGTGAAGAAATCCCAGTTCCTTCTAGAAAAGTTCTACTACATTCTAGCAA
The DNA here is from genome assembly GCA_002104905.1 of Basidiobolus meristosporus CBS 931.73. Lineage (NCBI taxonomy): Eukaryota > Fungi > Basidiobolomycota > Basidiobolomycetes > Basidiobolales > Basidiobolaceae > Basidiobolus > Basidiobolus meristosporus. The sequence continues at coordinate 92,812 of MCFE01000130.1, read as the reverse complement.
CTTCTGGAAAGCTCCAAGTTAACATTATACAATGGAACATTCCATGGAAGCTCCCCTTTGGAATTTATGTAGCTCATTACCATATGTGGCAATTGCATGTTGCATGACCTAGCCACATGATCAGCTGACCCCTGACATATCACCATGTGATATTCTAGTCTGTTCTTTAGTATATTTCTATCCTGGCACACTTACTGCGCCTCACCCCAGAACCCCATCAGTATTAGCCAATATCTCTTGGGATCCATATTGTCAAAAGGTATATAAAGTCCCATCTCCCCCTTATGTATTCCTCAGCCTGATAAACACAGGTCTTCAATAAACAGCCTTGCCTTGGAAATCTGCCTAGCTTTGTTGATCCACACCTTGCTGTAAAAATTTGTATTTCCACCTAAATATTCACCTAACTTAGTCACTTAGATCATTACCTTCAAATCCTAGAGAATACTACCCAGATTCTTTGTTGGGATTTACTCAGAATATTCACCAAAATACCAGGTACCCAGAACATGAAAATTCTCAAAGTTGTCCAAACAGCCCCAACCTTTGCATGCATGTTCTTGGGACCTTCTTCAACCTATTCTATGTGTTTGTTATGCCAAGACCATGTAAAAGTATAAATACTGCTTTTACATTCAATGAATCATTAAGTGAAAACCACATAATCTACTTGTCCTCCCAATCACTTCCAATATCTCCAAGACTCTTACAACGCCAGGTGCTGTGTTTGGTATCAGATCCTTTCCTCTTGAATAAATAAAGACAATTTTGTTCTTCTCCATCATAGTCACAATTGTTGCAATATAATGAGGAGTATTGGAAGTGATGTGGAGAACTAGATGATTTACATGTTATTCACTAATAGATTTATTGATCAAAAGTATGGTATTTATACTTTTGATAGAGTAGAGAAGACAAGCATGCAGAGTTTGCTAAGGAAGGTCCCAAGAATATGTGTGCAGAGTTTGGGGTCTTTAGGACAACTTTGAGAAAAATAAGAATCTGGGTACCTGACAATTTGGTAAAAATATTCTAAGTAAATCCCCACAAGAAATTTGATCAGGACAAAATGCTAATCAAATAATAAGGTCTATGTGACTAAGTTAGCATGAATATTTTGGTGACAACTTAATAATTGCACCATTCCCACTCGACAAAATATTCATGAGTAATAAATACATATTGAGAGTGTCCAATCTGCAATAAGCAGTAAGATTTGGCTGTGTTGCATACTGGACTAATATATCATCCAACAGTATATGCACTTGTGTTCAACTTATTTGAACAAGAAAAAAAACCTGTAACCCAGTGTGCATATCAACTTAATAGTATGCCTAAAAATCAGAATGATCTGATCAAAATACTAACCATCAGTTTTGATCAGTTGTACAAGATTGAACAATGCTCCAAGTCTAATTGTTAGATTGTAATACTGATATATAGCCTCTGGGCTATCCAACGCTTCTTATTTGAGCAAATTTAACCCACTTTTGGTCAAGTTAAGGTTTTGTCACTTATGGCAGATCTGGAGTTTCCTTATTTCCAGGCAAAAGTCTAATTCACTTAGACAACTTCACTGTATGTCCATATTTGGCTCAGGGACAGTTACTTCCATCATATAGACTCTATATGAGGTAAAAGAAATGACCTATATTGGGCCAAGTTAAGGTTTTGTTATTTACTCCTGATCTAGATTATCCTCATTTCCTGGCACAGTGGCACATACAAACATGGCCAAAAAAAAGGTTTTTGCTCAACTCTGAGCTGGGATGGCCTGCTCCCACTTGAACCACATCTGTTTAGTGGTTCAGATTCACAAAGATGATCTAAATGGTCATCCTTGTCTTCTTTAAGTAGCAACAACTTTCTTAGGACTGATTACTTCATTTATGGTAGATTCAAAGTCCATTTGCTTCTTGATTTACCCAGTTTGGTATTGGACAACATCATAGGTTGTTTGGTAGCTATTCTTAGAGTGCTTCTACTGATTTGGATTGATACAGCTGCTTTTGTCTTATCAGGATATACTTGTAGAATAGAGATTGGCGCTTTTTCAGAAGTGATATTCTCCTTGACAAGGGTTTTGATTATCCTCATTCTCCTCATAGTTATTTTCAACTTTGAGCTTGGTTTGAAAGGCTAACTGATCTTCTCAGCATCTGCAGAATCCATAAAACCCTCTTGGTTGATCCTTGCACCTTTTTCTTTCAGCTCCATAGACAGCAGACAACCAGACTTCTGCATTAAATAATCTGCTTCAATATGTACTACAATATCTGACAGATCCTGTTGAAGTTTCAAGGCTCTTCTGGGGTTTCTGGCTTGAGAACTTTGCACAAGAGGCTCCATAGAACATATCTACATTGCCAGATAGTCCAAATATGGTCTACATAAGTTTTGGCTCCATTTGGGAAGTACCCTAGTTTGTGTTGTAAAAATTTGTATTTCCACCTAAATATTCACCTAACTTAGTCACTTAGATCATCACCTTTAAATCCTAGAGAATACTGACCCAAATTCCTTGTTGGGATTTACTTAGAATATTTTCACCAAAATACCAGGTACCCAGAACATGAAAATTCTCAAAGTTGCCCAAACAGCCCCAAACCTTGTACACATGCTCTTGGGACCTTCCTTAACTTATTCTACACGTTTGTAATGCCAAGACCAGGTAAAAGTATAAATACTACTTTTACATTCAATAAATCATTAAGTGGAAACCACATAATCTACTTGTCCTCCCAATCACTTCCAATATTGCCAAGACTCTTACAACAGGTTATGAGCCCCAAGCTGTCACTCTCTACAATGTCTACTACTGCTATTACCGGAATTTTTCCCTCCGCTGAAAAGTTGGATGGATCTAACTACCAAGTGTGGAAGGTGATGATGAAGATGCTGCTACAAGAAAGAGGCCTTTGGGATATTGTCATGGGGGAAGAATGCCCTCCTAAAAATATGGGAGAGGAAGCCTTAAAGTACCAGAAGAAAGAACAAAGTGCCTTTAACTGCATTTGCCTTAATGTCAAGGACAAATTGCTAATTCAATGCTCAAGAGCAAAAAAGACAAAGAATGCCTGTAAAGCATTAGAAGACACCTACCAGTCATGTTCAGCTGCCAAGAAAATGTATCCAGGACAAAAATTTTTTACCACAAAGATGCTGCCAGGAGAAGAAATGAAAAATCTAATTAACAGAATTACCCTGCTGGTAGATGAGATGGAATCTGTGGGCGTACCAACTACTGATGAAGATGTGATAGTTACCATCCTGAATAGCCTGACAGATGAGTTTCAGGGACTTGTATCAGCCCTAGAGTCCAGAACTGAAGATTTGACCTTAAATTATGTATATGGAAGGCTCCTGGATGAAGAATTAAGAAAATCAAGCGCTGTAGTGGGGTCACAGTGACACCCACAGGCAGATGTGCTCATTCCCATACGCTCACTTCCCTAAAAAGGATTACCCCCCTACATTAGTATCATCCCAAATTTGCAATATTTCCTATTTTTGTCTATGTGATTATTACTATGCAACCTGACAAACTATTTGTCACTATTAACCCATTGCACAAGCTATTCTTATTCCTTGCCAAGATGCCAAGATAAGATAGTTACCATATAAGGCAAATACCCCAACAGTGCCCATGTCATGTGACCGTCTTGGTTTCATAACCCTCCTATCCTACTACCACAAGAGGCAACCACATGACACAGGGGTTTCATATTACCACTACCTGATTGGCTAGGTGCTACTATGTCTCATGGAACAATCCGCCAAGAATTTGCGCTATTTCTAGTACACAATGACATGATTGGCTGTCTACTACCTTCTGGAAACTTCCGGAAAGTATTTTCTAGCAAGAATTTGAGCAGAAAAAAAAGTATATAAGGGAGGCTATCCCTTAAAATAAATCATCCCTCTTTCAATATTCCGACTTTTTGATTAGTGAGATCACCACTGCCTATTACCACTATTTTCTGACTCAGACCTGACAATACTCCCAGGAAACTGTGCTGACAGCCAACTGACCTTGGAGGCACTACTTGTGAGGAATACTCAGAGTAGGTATATTTTATTATATTTGTGTGTTTTCCCAAGTTTGTTCTTGTACAGGCAAAGATACTTTTCAGTCTTTGTAACTATTGGTCAAAGCTGCATTCTTATCAAGTCCCTGTTGGTGGAGTTTACAGTTGTTTTGACTTTGGAAGCTTTAGTACATTGTCATCTCAAAGGACGTTGAAGCCATTATAAACTTTTGTTAAGACGCCAACCAAGTTGGGGATTGTAGTTCAATAGTTTTCCCTTGACAAGATTGAGGCTTTATCCCCCATCACATTAGATTAGACAAAAGACCCAGTATTCCTAGCAAGCTTTTGCCAGAGGTTATTGCACCCAGTGAACACCCCACACACATTCACACTTGAGAAGTATTGGCCATATTTTGCCCTTTGGACTTATACACCACCACAGCACCAATAAGAAGGAAGAAGAAAATGCTTTGATAAGCAATGATCACCAACAAAGGAGGTACCCAAGACCCTACAAAGGCAATGGCAACCTGTTTTGCAACTACTGCAAAAGGAAAGAACAAACATCAAACTGGTGTCTCAAGATGAGAGATTATCAGCAAAAGAAGACTGAATATGGAAATGCTGCAACAACTGAAGATAGACTATTCATATCTGCACTAAATATGACCACAAACAGGGATTCTCAGACGTGGTATATTGACTCTGGAGCTTCTCAACACTTTACACACCAAAAAGAACTTTTTACCCAATATCAAGAAATTCCAATTAAGAAGGTTTTCATGGGTGACAGTAGAACACTTGATGCAGTGGGAGAAGGAACTATCCAAGTAAACCTCAGAAGCAGTGAAGGAAGCCATACACTGACCTTTAAAGAAGTACTCTATGTACCAGAAATAGCCAAGAACCTACTCTCTGTAAGCAAGGCCACAGCAGAAGGACTCAGTTTCAGTTTTGATAATTCTGGATGCAGGATCACTGATCAAAATGGTGCTCATATTGCTTTGGGCATCAGAGATCAGAATCTATACAAGTTGACTTATATTCCATCATATCTGGAAGCCAATATAAGTAACATAAATGAAGAAACACCAATGCTTTGGCATAGGAGATTTGGACACATCAATTTTGATTATTTGCGTAAAATGATCAAAGATCAGCTAATTTCTGGAGTGAAAATTGATCCCCCAGCTAATTTGGAGCACTGTGAAGCCTGCATATATGGGAAACAAGCCAGACAACCATTCAAGAGCTCTGGGTTAATCAAAACTAAGAAAAAAATTAGATCTAATTCACTCAGATCTGTGTGGACCTATGCAAAATTCATCCTTAGGTGGGATGAAGTATTTAATCACTTTTATTGATGGTTATACAAGATACACATGGGTCTACTTCATGGAGAGAAAGGAGGAAGCTCTGTCTAAGTTCAGGGAGTTTAAAGCCATGGTGGAGAGAGAAACTGGTGATAAAATCAAGAAAATATGCTCTGACAAAGGTGGAGAATATACCTCAAAACTCTTCATCCACTTCTGCAAAATTCATGGGATAAAGCAAGAGACTACTGTACCATACTCCCCACAGCAAAATGGAGTAGCAGAACAAGCTAACAGATCAATAATTGATATGGCAAGATCTATGATCCATGATCAAAAATTATCCTATGATTTTTGGGCGGAAACAGTTGCCACTGCTGTATACCTTAAAAATAGGAGTTATAACAGAATACTTTGTGATTCTACTCCATATGAAGCATGGTATGGATACAGACCAAGCGCAGAACATCTAAGAAAATTTGGGTGTACAGCATATGCCAAACAACTGGCCGGAAATCAGTCAAAATTTGAGCCAAAAAGTGTAAAATGCATATTTTTGGGCTACTGCAATGAGAGTAAGGCATACAGACTCTACAATACCAAAGCAAAGAAGCTGATCAAGTCCAGGGATGTGTTGTGTGATGAAAATTCAAAATTTTCACAAAAAATGACATTGGATGATGACAAAAATTTGATCTCAAGTCCATCAATTGTCAGGATTGAATCAGAGCAAAACAATGAAATTTTTTTCACTCCAGAGGACTCTACAACCGTGGTTCAGCCAGAATCAGTGCCCAGGAATATCTCAGAAGTGATCATTCCAGTATCAAATGCTTGGAGATCCAATTGGACAAGAAATAGCCCAAATTACTATATCAATGAGGGTACAAACTTAGCCTATGCCTATTCAGTCCATATTGATGAGCCCCAGACTGTAAAAGAGGCCCTAAATAGCCCTCAGATGAAGTTTTGGAGATCTGCAATGACTGAGGAATATCAGGCCCTGATAGAAAAGCAAACTTGGGACTTAGTCAAATTATCAATCAACCAAAAATCAATTGGATGCAGATGGGTCTTCAAGACAAAATACAAGGCTGATGGTACAATTGAAAGATACAAAGCAAGACTTGTAGCCAAAGGATACTCTCAAACAAAAGGACTTGACTATACTGAGACCTTTGCACTGGTAGCCAAGTTTAATTCCATTAGATTAATATTGACTATTTCAGCCATATATAAATATTTTATTCATTAAATGGATGTAAAAACTGCATTTTTGAATGGAGAACTTGATGAGGATGTGTATATGGACCAGCCTGATGGGTTTGTTGACTAAGATAACCCCCATTTGGTCTGCAAGCTTAAAAGTCACTCTATGGTCTCAAACAATCACCAAGAGCCTGGAATTGCAAGATAGATTCTTATTTGGAATCTTTGAGTTTCAAGAGGAGTAATGCTGCCTATAGTATATACTATAAGCCAGATAGAGCAAATCTAGTCCTATTAGCTCTATATGTGGATGAACTTATTATAGCTGCCAATAACCTAGAAACATTGGAAGAGACTAAATCCAGCCTATCTAATGAGTTCAAGATGTCTGATCTAGGAGAACTCAGTTACTACTTAGGGATTAAGTTCTCCATAGACAGAAGTACCCAGACTATCACCCTAAGCCAATCCAAGTATATTCAAGATATACTAAAGAAGTACCAAATGGAAGACTGTAAACCAGCAGCTACCCCAATGGAGACAAACCTTAACTTGGTCAAAACTCAACCAAACCAAAAGAGCTTGGTGCTATTTGAAAGCCCTGACTTTCCTTATCCATCTATGGTTGGCAGTCTGATGTATATCATGCTTGGAACACGTCCAGATATCTTGTATTCAGTGGGAGTTGTCAGCCAACATAATCAGAACTATGGATCTGATCATATTGCAGCAGTTAAGCGGATTTTTAGATACCTAAAAGGAGCTGCTGATATCTGCTTAAGATACACTTATAAGGATTCAGAACAGGATCTTGTGGGATACTCTGATGCTGATTGGGGACAAAATCTAGAAGACAGAAGATCCACCATAGGATACACCTTTCTTTACTGTAAAGGAGCAATTTCATGGAATTCAAGAAAGCAACCAACCGTAGCACTTTCCACCACAGAGGCAGAGTATATTGCAGCTTGTGAAGCTACAAAAGAAGCAATGTGGTTAGGAAAACTTCTTACAGATTTAGGCCTATGTCAAAAAACGCCTATTACTTTATTTCAAGATAATCAAGGATGTATACAATTAGGTAGAAATCCAACTTTTCATGCTATAACTAAGCACATAGATATTAGACATCATTTCATACATGAAGCTATAGAGAATAACTTAGTTAGCTTAGTTTACTGCCCTACAGATGAAATGATTGCAGACATATTTACCAAACCATTAGCTAGAGACAAGTTTGAATATCTTAGGTCAAAATTAGGACTAGTCAGTATGAACATTTAGCTGAGTGGGAGTGTTGTAAAATTTGTATTTCCACCTAAATATTCACCTAACTTAGTCACTTAGATCATCACCTTTAAATCCTAGAGAATACTGACCAAAATTCCTTGTTGGGATTTACTTAGAATATTTTCACCAAAATACCAGGTACCCAGAACATGAAAATTCTCAAAGTTGTCCAAACAGCCCCAAACTTTGCACACATGTTCTTAGGACCTTCCTTAACCTATTCTACAGGTTTGTAATGCCAAGACCAGGTAATAGTATAAATACTACTTTTACATTCAATAAATCATTAAGTGAAAACCACATAATCTACTTGTCCTCTCAATCACTTCCAATATCTCCAAGACTCTTACAACAGTTTGCAATAGTAGTATTTTTCCATTTTTCATGTTTTTCTGCTGATGACCCCGGGATAATTCCTGTTGTGGGGGGTTCTGGACTTCCTTGCAGGTGGGACCATGGTGTTTTTGAGCACAAGAGTCTCCATGACATCATTGTTCCAGAATATCTGACTATTTGAAAGTGAAATAATCAAAATTGGTATCCACTTAGATCAGTCATAACTTTTGATAGAGTTGACCAAATTTGATTAAACAATCTGTATTTATAGACTTGTTCCGTTGGATAGTGCCACATTGAGCCATGAGTGCCTAATAGTGCAATAGTGTGCCTGAGAGTCATAGCAGACCTAAACTTGGCCACAAAGTGTGACATATAGTTATGCATGTTCATGCAAAGCAGCCCCTGTGTTTCACCTACGGTGCAGGAGAAAATCAATTCTTTAACCTTCTTTTTGGGATCAAAATTGCGCATGACATAAAAGAGCACAGACAAACTGAAGATATGCATCTGGTACATAATACCCATGGCACTCTAAATCTAGCCCCACAGGCTTGTAGCATGTCACAAAAATGCATGGCAGTATCTTGGTCCACTGGTACTATCTGGCACTATATTTAAATATTAGCCCTAAAGTAGAACCTATACAAAGCACTTATAATGCCAGATAGTACCAGTGGACCAAGATAGTGCCATGCATTTTTGTGACATGCTACAAGCCTGTGGGGCTAGATTTAGAGTGCCATGGGTATTATGTACCAGATGCATATCTTCAGTCTGTCTGTGCTCTTTTACATCATGCACAGTTTTGATCCCAAAAAAAAGGTTAAAGAATTGATTTTCTCCCGCACAGTAGGTAAAACACAGGGGCTGCTTTGCATGAACATGCATAACTATATGTCACACTCTGTGGCCAAGTTTAGGTCTGCTATGACTCTCAGGCACACTATGGCACTATTTGGCACTCATGGCTCAATGTGGCACTATCCAACGGAACAAGTCTAATAGCTAGCTTCATTAATACTTTGGTATCAGACTCTAATATATCAATATCTTGAGTTGCAGAGCTTGGCAGTGATTTGATCAATCAAAATTCTTCTGATCTGATCCAGAGAAGTTAAATATCACCAAGTGTTTTCTCCCACTTTATAAGTGATAGATATATAACAAGTATAAAGTACTATGTTATCTTCTGAGTGGCTCTTAGCTGTGTACTGACCAACTGTTGCTTGGTTGTATACTCCAATCAGGCTTGCAATTATATGCTTCACTCCTTTGGCTAGCGGTAGAATCTTCTTGAGTTGATTTTGCTAAATTTGTATAAAACTTTCTCCCACTGTTTTGAGACTTAAACAGAGAGATAGCATGTCTAACAGCTCCATATTTAGCTCCTGGTACATTGGTTTCTGTATCAAAACACTTGATACAATTATAGCATTCTTCCAATGGATTGTGTAGTACATATCTGTACTCCAGGTGGATATATATTTATTATATATCATTGGGATCCTCACAATTCAGGGAGCATGTTTCTGAGATCTTTTTCCATCAATAGATAGTCCAAAGTGGTGGTTAACAGCCCCAGTATTTGCATTCTCAGCCTTGTTTTGAGCGGCAACAGATTTGGTAAAATCTTCCTCCAGCAATCATTCTAAGATGATCTATTTTTTCTGCAATTCAGGATAATATCCTATCCAAAAGCTCATCTAACACTCAATTGAGGTCATATGAATACATATAGCAATATTTTTCATTGTAGATCTGGACCCTCATTTGCTGGAATCACGCAATTTTCTTCAGTAGTGGTCAAGCACCAACATACTATATTTCTTGACATATTTACATGTCAACTTTATAGACTCTTCTTCATAACCAGCTTGAGTAGTTACTGAATGAGTCTTTTGAAGGCATGGCCTTCTTCTCCACAGCAATATTGTCATGAACATAGTCCTTGTAGCAGCAGTAGTCATCTTTAACTTTGGCAGGGCAATAGTGCAGAAAGTCTTTCTCCAGACTAGCAGAAAAGAATCCGAGGCAAAGTAGACACCAAGAGGACAGCAGCTTGGGGCTCATAACCTGTTGCAATATTCTGAGGAGTATTGGAAGTGATGTGGAGAACTAGATGATTTACATGTTATTCACTTATAAATTTATTGATTAAAGTATGTTATTTATACTTTTGATGGAGTAGAGAGAAAAAACATGCAGAGTTTGCTAAGAAAGGTCCCAAGAATATGTGTGCAAAGTTTGGGGTCTTTTGGACAACTTTGAGAAAAATAAGAATATGGGTACCTGACAATTTGGTGAAAATATTCTAAGTAAATCCTGATGAGAAATTTGGCCAGGACAAAATGCTAATCAAAGAATAAGGTCTATGTGACTAAGTTAGCATGAATATTTTGGTGACAACTTAATAATTGCAACAACAATAGCTTCAACTTCAAAGGATTTTGAAGTTACTGAGTCTTGAGATATAAGCTTGAGTGAAGTAGGATGAAAGTTCATGGGCAGCAGTGCTCCAGTGTTGTCTTGAAGTACACAAGATCCTCCAGTATTGCATTGGACAGCCTTCAAAGGGCCTTTATATGTGAGGTCAAGCTTAGATTGCTGTATTCAAGCTAGTGTCATGACATAGGAGCCATCAAGGAAGCTGCTGTTCCTGTATCTTGAGGCAAATTTTGTTGAAGTCATCTTTTATTGTGAGGCTTCACTTCTGGCACTGATAGCAGGGTAGACTATGTTGTCAAGGTACTCAAGTCAGTTCTTTAGCTTGTCTGTATTCAAATTTGCTAGCATTATATTCTGGTAGTACCCAAAATGGTTACATCTACTTCTAAACATCAAAGACAATGGTGTTGATCCATGTAGAGCAGCAATTTTGGTGTTGATAGCATACTCTACAGTAGGAATGTACTTGTTCCAATTCTTCATGATACCTTTAGTAGATTTCCTGATGATATTCACTGAGATCTAGCATGTCTTTCAGCAAGTCCATTAGCATTGGGATGAAATGGAGTGATCAGACAGTGATCAGTGACACTGTTCTTGCAAAGGACTTTGATCATGTGATTCACAAATTCTGCTCCATTATCCAATTGAATGACCTTGGGAAATGCAAAGTGGCAGAAGAGCTTGAACAGTGCTTGTGCAATAATGGCAGCATACTTGTCAGGGATAGCATTGAGGAAGACATAGCATGTGCAGACATCCACAATTACAAAGTGCTAGTGATTACCATCATCACTAGTGATGCAAGATCCTGCTAGATCAATTGCAATATGACCCATAGGAAGGTTTGAATGGATGGGACTCAAAGGGTGAAGAATTTGTAAGGTTGTCCAAACAGCCCCAAACTTTGCACATATGTTCTTGGGACCTTCCTAAAGCTAACCTACATGTTGATAATGCCATGATCATGTGAAAGTATGAAAGCTACTTTGACATTCAATAAATCATTAAGTGAAAGCCACATTATCTACTTGTTCTCTCAAATACTTCCAATATCTCCAAGACTCTTATAACAAGTATATCAGATAAATCAGTGTAAAAAGCTTTGGAAATTATGAGGTCAGTCAGCTGAAGCCTGTGTGATTAAGCCAGTATAAGTACTTTAATAAAAGCTTATATTTATGGAGTTCTTGCTATTAGTGATGCAATGATGTCACTAGCATGGAAGTATTATATCTGTTTTTAATACCATAACAGATGGGCATCTTGTAGTCCCTGAAGGTCCCAAGGTTACCTCAAGTATTACCAAGAGTCCTATTGCCCTGGGGCTCATTAATATTACCTATGTTGATCAGTATGGTTGCAAGTATGCTGCAACCATGAGCTTTACAGTGTGAGGAGTGTTAAAGCAATATCATGCTTAGAGGAGTTTGCTGTGACAGAGTATTGCTTTTTCAATAAGTTGCATATTGCTTAGATAGTTGTGACAGAGTAATTGTGGCAAATATACTGAGTGTTGTAATTATTAACTTGTCACCTAAATATTCATGCTAACTTGGTCACATAGATCCTATTCTTTGATTAGCATTCTGTCCTGACCAAATTTCTTGTTGGGACTTACTTAGAATATCTCACCAAGTTATCAGGTACCCAAATTATGATCTTTCTCAAAGTTGTCCAAAAGCCCCCTAACTTTGCACGCATATTCTTGGGAGCTTCCTTAACAAACTCTACACGTTTGCTTGCTATACTTTATCAAAAGTATAAATACCATACTTTTAATTAATAAATCTATAAGTGAATAACATGTAAATCCTCTAGTTCTCCACATCATTTCCAATACTCCTCAGAATATTGCAACACTGAGGAGCTCAAAGATGTTGGTTAACTTTGACACGGAAAAGTGAATCTCATAGCTTGCAATAGTTTTTCAGACCTTCATACACTCCTCTAGCTCTTTCTGTTCAGATTACTCACAGGTATTAATTTGGTAGTGGATATTACAAGCGAGAGTGTATAAACCCACATCTTCTTTAAGATACTCCAAATCACTTCCAGGCTTCCGGTACCACATTATATCAGTTCAGTAATATGATTATTTACCAACCAGGCACATTAGCTTATGTAAGGTCTACTTCCAATTGATTGCTTTTAGTAGTATGCTGAGTAAATATACAAGCGTTTAACTATATTCAGGGCAAACTCAACAGATATGGAAGTAAGACAATTGGACACATTTGTTTATAAAGTGTTAAATAAATGTAGGTAATTGGCCAGCTATGGTCAAGGGCTTTTATTTTTGATGGCTATAGGGACCATATGTGATGTGAAAGGCTCCACGGTTAATTTCCAACTTACAGTCTTGGTCACATTCATCAGATGATGAGATTATAGAAAGATAGAACAGCAATGAATATCCGACAGTAATAGACGCAATATACATCAACAGTTACTTATTGATTTAGAGTAGCCATGAAAATTCTCTGAGAATGTGCATCAATGCTTCCTATTTTATACAGTGCCCGTCAGCGATCAATGGCGCTTTTCGGAAACTCCCACAACAAAGTCATATGCATGATCACGCAGATTTTCACTATAGAACCGATAAACCTATCAACCAGGTGCCCCACTCGTTGTCGAACTCTGCTCTAACATTGATTCCGGAACCCGGCCGCCACAGTGAAAAGAAAGCGGAGAAGCAAGAAAAAATGGATACATTCCAAGTGTTATCCTTGTGCGTATGTGTCCTGGCCGCGATGCTTCCTCTACATACCCCGTAGAAGACGAAAGGAGCGAAACAACTGAGGTTGGTTACTTATTTGAAGGCCTTTATCGCGAAGGAAACTCGCGGAATATGTTTCCATAAATTTTTCATCGAGGTTACCTGCTTGGTTGCGCATCGGTTCATTTGTTGGGTATTTCATCTTGCTGCCATGAGTATAGATTGCTGGAACATCTAGATATACCTGATCTACTAGGCACGATAGATACTGTGTATTTTCGTATATACCTCATGCATCCCCCACTAACTACAGTATCATCTGATGTCTCAGAACGTACTTCTAAATACGACTGCAGGTACATTCGCCATCCATTATAGGTGAACCAGCTGTTTATAGTGATATTCCCTCCCACAGTGGGGAAACCGATTTGCTAGTGCTTGAAAAGTGCTAGTGCCCAACACAAAACATAGCCACAGTCATTTCAGTAGAACATTCAAGCAGACAGCTGCTGCTAAAGGCAGGCCTACGTGCTCCTCGTAGGGGAAGATTTCGACATCAACTGTGTCGATGGTACTGTCTAGACCAGATACACAGTAACTTCTGTTTACAAACCCAAATTTCTCCAGCCCCGATTTGCCAAGTTACCATTCAGAAGCGTAATGTCTACAATGGGCAGGTCTTAAATAAATGGATTCCTATACGAAGTGGATCTTAACTCAATGCGTGTGCAGCTTGTATTATAATCTAACTATTAGCCATGAGCCAGCTCAACTCCGTTTGATATTGATGCTAGTAAATGGCTTGACGTTGTATACTCACACTCCCAATGCCCCACTTGCCTTCTTAATCCGTAGTAATGTTACAAAGTCTTAAGCTAGGTATCATCCGAATGGAGCTTTTTCGATACTAGATAAAGAATAGCGGCATACCAGATGGTGTAAAGGAAAAACCCGATTTGCATGGGTGATTCCTTAATAAATATTGCATCGGGGAAATGTATACATAGTAGCCATGTGGTGCACAACTGGTTCCCACACCCCATAGAGTCAGTGCCTGTGACTATAGAAATAGCTGTTGACGTTGTGGCCAATAGAATGCATATACAAGTGGGTAAACCCTGTCAGCATTGGTAGCAATCTCCACATTGAATGTGTATCAAAACTAAACTAGGGGTCCCTAAGACACCAAGAAAATATCTCGATGGTCAAGTGCTTCAGGTGAATTTGGAAATTCCTTTTTTATTCATTTGGCCAATGATCCCGTCCAATATGGATCCTGACACTGGTGGTCGACCGCATTGCTTAGATATAAAATGGCCCATCGCTGGGAGGTTGAAACGCTTGGAAAATTCATTAAACCACTCTCTGGAAATGACCAACCAGCCAGAATCAAGCTACTTCGCCACCTACCCGTTCCTCGGAGATCCGGACTATTTTTTTTCCACCACATATGCGCGGCCAGTCTCTTTAAACGATGGGTACACCCCTGGTCTCAACGAGCAGGAGGAGCAGGAGCTACGCTCCAAGTCGGTTCCCTCATCACCCAATCTGACGCATTTGCCCAGCCCCTCCGAAGGCTGCCCACTAGCCATTGGTGGGAACAGCTATTTCATGAACTTTCCCTCAAGTGTAGCCCAAGATACATACTCTGCCTTGTACTCCAATGCATCCGTCAATCATCGGCCAGATGATGACAATCTTTCCTTCTGTCAGTTTGACAGCTTCCCATCCTTAGGTTACCCTGCTCTATCCCAATTTCCACAAGGCGATTCCTCCTCACCAATTCGGGGTGCGCATCAGTCTCGCCCCTCGAACGATATAGGTAGTAGCTTCCTCATGCCCGGGCATTATCAGTCGTCCAAAGAAAGGGATCATGAATCCAGCTCTCGCTTGTTGTCAGCTGCCGGGCCCACTCCCAAAAAATCCCCCAAAACCATATATATCTCATGGGAATCATCATCGGAGGCTCTCATGAACACTGTATCCACCTCTTCGGACTCGCTGGCAAAGAGGCTTATCGCTCGCTCCATCAGAAAGAATTGCCCATATGGAACAAAATCCAATGATGATCCTTCATCTGTGGTCTCCGGCGCTCAGTGCAAGGGAGCGCAAGTCGACGACTTGAGCTTCCCATGCCCTCACCCTGACTGCACAAAGACATTCACCACCATGCATTCACTGAATATTCACAGCCGTATCCACAATCCCGAGCGGCCATTCCAGTGCCAGCTGTGCGGCAAATACTTCAACAGGGCCCACGATCTACGACGACATGCGCAAACCCACCTTAACTGGCGGCCATACTCATGTGCAAAATGTGGACGTGGATTTGGAAGACAAGACGCTATGAAGCGCCACCAGAAGACCTGCAGACACGGGTCACCATCTGACGACGAGAGCTAAAAAAGGAAGACCCACGACGTCTACTACGTTATTCTGCATATATACGACCCAAGCACTAATCATGTGTAAAAAAGAAACCGCATCCTCATACTAGCAGCTGCCGTTGACCCGGCGTCTCCTAATCGATGCTTTAGAAGTCGGCCCCAACTTCGTCTTTGTCTCTTTGCATCCTGTATCTTCATTGATCCACATAATTTTATTTCTTTGAACTCTATCGATCATTATTCCCTCTCCTCTGCATTGGATATAAGCTCATTCCGTGTACTTCATAGATCTGACCTGCGAGGTCACTCAGATCTAGAACCAAGACGACTTGCATAAGTATTGAGCGCATCATTTTTGGAAAAACATCCCAATATCTCCCGTATCTTTGGCATTCAAGTAAATCAAAGCATTCCATCAGACCTGTATTCGTCCTACATTACATCTTCTTGAATGAAAGAGAGGGCACTAGCGTGGCTAAAGATGGACGCAACCTCTCAAGCCACCACAGGGCCACGGCCATTAAAACTGGCGAGAGTCTAGTCAGAGCCTAGGGCTTGAATCACGTTATTCCATTTCCACGCAATGATCATCGCCAAGCATGGAGCCGAACCCCAATGACTATCGTGTCCCGTGTGTCAATTTTTGAATGCTAATTTGGCACCTTAGGCGCTAACGAAATCATGCCCTGAGTTGAGATGGTTTAGTGTTGTTGGTGTGTGATCAACGGAGGTGTAATGATACCGCCTACGGGTCTGGTTCAGCGGCCAATTCTGGAAAATGGCGAGCAGTAAATGCACAATGGCTACTTGCGTGTGTGCCCAGTATCTCTCGAGATCAAGTAAGAGATTTGTATATTTCCGATTCTATCTTGATATCCATTCGGAAATTCCAGATCGTGTCCGTATTGCTAGGCCCTCGCCTGCCAAATTAATTCCTCCATTTTGCAGTTCTCGCATTCCCTCTACTCGCTAAATTTCTTCGAGGAATCTTCAACCCGCCGCGGTTCCACAAGAATTCTATTGAGCGAGCCAGCGGCCTTGTGTAATCCTGCTCTCATAAATCAAGTATCATGCCAACCCCTTGCTTTCTGCCAATGACGAATGGAGCGATTCGAATCCACGGCAACCCAGTCAACAGAATTGGATACTGCTCCTTTTTCAGATATGTCTTGTTTTAAAACGGCGTTGGGAATATTTTCACAGCACAATGGCTTCTATGGCCAATAGGTCTTGGATACTTGTCGAAGGCTTCATATAATCATCGACAAATCTGATGTGTAGCAGACCTTACCTATGCATTCAAACCACAGTCAGCTGAGCTCCTTAGCCCATGGTCACAGATGGATGGGATGTCATGCGCAAATGCTAGAGATCGGCGGCACCATGGAGTTGCATTGACTTTCTGGGCCTGCTTGGAGGTACTCGAGCGACTTTTAGGTCGAGTTTTGACCAAACTCGAAATGGATAGAATGGACTTTATCCCCTGTGCTCATATGACCTTGCGGGCATTGTCATTGTCATTGTCTTGTTGAAGCTTGCGACCGCATGGTATGTTCTTGAGAATTCACTTGAAACCTGTATTAAGATTATCTCTATATCTGTACACGATTGGACAATGTGTCCAAATTTGACTGTCCAGTTTAATCCTACGGGAGTCACCCAGAAGCTCGACCTGTTTATGTGTCACCCATGAAGTGGTACTAAAGAACCACTTGGATGCTATGTTTATCGAGCCACTGCTTTCATCCCAAATGATACTGTGTGACGTTGGGCTGATTAGCATGGAGCGGCGGTCTCCGCCAATGGATAGCCTCGATCTCATCTCAGATACCATCTCTTAGGTCAAAGCCGACGACAATGTCGCTGCTTTTGGCATGGTTCTGAATATACCTAAATTTGGACCCATTGTAATGTGTGCTTTTGGTGGTATATCCGGAGTGAGCTTGATTCGCTGAAACATTGTCTTTAACCTGGAAATCATTGAAAATCGACTCCAGAAAATATTCACCAGAGTGTTTAGGCGATCCAAGTCACGTGAGGATCTGGCCGCGGATTCCTTTCTGGAAAACAAAGCGAAATTTGGTTTCAAATGACCGTCAAGCTGACATTAAGGTTCCTAATCTCGTGGACCGGATGCAATATGATATAATACATGGGTGATTCCCACATTGCGATAGATTATAGTGATCTTTTAGGAAGCTACTTGAATATGGTATCCAGTAAAGCGGCATTGGGAAAATCCACCTAACCAGAGAGGTAAATACAATGAGTGGGTGATTTACCTGATCACAACAAGGTAGGTCGAGGAACGAATAGCACGCGACACTGTGGGCTGGTACAAATTCGATAACTAACAATGTTGGAGCCTCAATCGAAGAGCGAGCACTCTCATTGCGCTGCAGTGCCCGTCACTACGAGCTCGACTCTCAGATTTGGCTGCTTTTGATCAGCTTTTCCAAGGATTGCTTGATGTCTGAACGCATCATCGGGAAGTAACGATCATCACGTTTGACCTCAGTTACCTGGGCGAATGATGATTACCCGCCCGTGTTACTTAATACTTAATATCAGTCAAAATATAATTGGATCGGAGTTTTCAGTAACTATGGAGTGCTTTGATTGAATCCGATTGATCATTTGATGAGGATTTCTCCACCATGAATCAATATGGATTTGTTTGGGTCATACCTACGCCATAGCGGGATTCCAGAAAAATCCAATGTTGGAAGTGTTATCATGAAGGCTTGCACCCATACTGATGCTTAGAGCTCAAAGCATTGAAAGTTATTGTCCTCATCCATGAACAGCTCTACAATATGAGCGGGCCACAGCAAATCGATATTCCCTGGTTGCTTCGGCATTGGCTCTCCGCGATATTTCTCAAATTCATCATACTTCAAACAGGCTTGTGTAATTCAATGGTGGCCATTTATGTAGTGTGGTTACTGTACTTCAAGGTAGTAGCTATCTACCAATGGGCTAGAATACCTCTCTAGAACTTGCCTGGTTTGAAATGGCTGCAGAATACCTCGAGCTTCCTATCACAGAAAATATTTTGCTTTAGAGCATTACTCTTTGAAGACATCAGTATGAAAAAATAACAATGGTGATTCTCAAATGTGAGGCTGGCAAACTGGTTAGGAAAGGGGCATTCTAATATATACACAGGCTCAGTATCATTAGCAAGTCTAGTCATAATACATTGGCTTTGGCCAACACAGAGGTGGGAAAAGGTAGGATATATGTAAGATTATATGTAGGGATAATGTTAACTTGCAGCTTTGCTGCTTGAAGATTTACTTTATAAGTGAGCTATTTAGTATGACAACATTTGCTAGCTCTACTACATGCATGCAGCTCAAAGCCCATATTATGCGCAGAATATAGGAAATGGCTAGCCAGCACTATGCTTCTTATATTCTCCAAGCAAAACAAGCTTACACTCAGACCAATGACAAAAAACAAACTTGTTGAAACTAAATAGCTCAAGGTTCATTTCTTTGGCAAGTTGACGATACAGAAGTTGGCACTCATATCTGTGTATCGCCATTAGGATATAGTGGCTGAAATATAAAGCTTACAATGCAGAAGGACGATCGCATCTAATATCTGACAACGCAGCGCAGTCGGAATGTAAATAAGATATTGGCAATTCAAAGCATCCGCTATATCGAAAGGATTTATTAATCTTACAACAAAGTTGATGGTGTACAATGAATATGTAGATATGTGATGGGAAATACGTTATTTTAAACTTGCAAGATGTATCTAAACTCATGATGAGAGGGAAGGCCATCAGAAGTAGACAGGCCGTATTACACATGGATATATGCAACAATGCCCTGATGGAGGGGTATGGTGGAGTTAAGTCATACAGGAAGTTAATTTGGGTGGGTGATATACACTTTGAAAAGGTTAAATTCCAGGAAAATTCACATTTGACCAGTGAAAGAGTCATGATTGAGGGTGTCGCTGAATTAGAATATAGCAGTATTGTGACGTTCGATTTTAAAAATTAGGTTATGGAGTGATATACAGGCAATTGGTTCATGTATAGCATGAGCGCCACGTGAAAATCTCCACCAAGCGGGCCCAAAACCCACCATTCTCTTTACCCAAATTCTGAGGAGATGGTGTGTTGTCGCGGGAGGCATAGCGGTGTGGGTGTTTGTGTTGATGGCTACTATTGTTCGGACTGGTGCTACCGTAATGGCGATGTCGAGAGTCTCGGGAATGATGAGGCGTACTGCTGCGTTCTAGTTGATGACTAGGCTGGGAACCTGGTTCGTTCGGCTTGGTTGAAATTAGGCTATTAGGCAAATGACTACAATCAAGGAGGGGTCAAGTGTCCTGCTTACCTCAAGTTTGTGACCCTTACTACTCACTACCCAGTCAAAAACTCCATCGTCACGCTCCCCAATTTTCTCCAGAACCTTATCGAACAAGCCTTGTAGATATTTATAATCGGGGGTTTCATCGAATCCCAATTGTCGAGCATATTTCAGATATTCTCCAAACTCTTCTGTAAAACGAAAGAATATTTAGACCATCTAGGCTATAAATCATTTGAATGCCCGCTTTACCAGGGAAGCCATGACCAAGCTCCGCAATTGGTGTGGTTTGTTTTTTCTCGCCGATACGCTGATATTTCTGTTTGTTGGTGGCAGCTTTCAATCCTTGCCAAGGAAGAGACCCTCTCAGAAAGTACATAAATACGTGGCCAAGCGCCTCCAAGTCGTCTCTACGAGATTGTTCTGAATCTAGGTTATTGCAAAGGGTTTTGGAGAATCGGAATGAGCCCTCACATACCTCTACCAAGGTGAGTGTTGATACTCATGTAACGAGCAGTACCACTCAAGCTTTTACGCTCTCGATAGGGAATATGCTGCATGGTTTTCGGATCGCGGTAATATTTGGCCATCCCAAAGTCTACCATAAACACTTGACTAGCATGCTTTGAATGTGGACGACCAATCAGAAAGTTGTCAGGTTTAATATCGCGATAGATCAAATTGTGTTGATGAACTGCCTCCACCCGAGCAAGCTAAGAAGAGGAAATAGAATGAGCTAATAAGTACAGGTGATATGAACTGGGCAAATGAAGAGTACCATTTGTTTCGCAAGCATAGCCACGGTTTTGATACTGAACTTTCGACGGCAAATATCGAAAAGATCCTCTAAACTGGGTCCTAGCAGGTCAATGACCAATACATTGTAGATATCCTCATGACTGAAGTAATATGCAGTAGGGATACCAGCTGGCAAGGCAAGATTAGCAACCTTTACTGTGGGGGAGGTATCTACTAAGTACTCACGTGTCCCAGCAAGAATCTTGTATGTTCGATACTCGTCGCGGAGTTGAGGTACTTCTGTTTTCCTTACTTCCTAGAGGTGTGTTGGTCAAGAATCCTGCAAACTGAAAGCATACCGAGGCGCCTGAAAAACAGGGTAAAAGGATACGAATTTAATGGCAATCTGTTGGTTTTTCGCTAGGTTAATGCCTAAAAATAAGGCAAGGTTAGAGGTGACTCTATTTGAAAGGAAGAAAGCAGACTTGTGTGCCGGGTTACCTTCATAGATAACACCAAAACTCCCCATGCCGATCTTCTTCCCCACGCGATATTGGTTGGCAATAGTGCCGGGTATTTCCCGGCGACCACCTTCTCGATGGTGAGCCATGGACTAATGTTCAGCGACGTGCTTCGAAAGTCAAAGAGAGTAGATTCTATGCCGCTTTACTGAAGAGGCACACGTCAGCCAAAAGTGTTCTATAAAAATCGAATATATATATATATCCGCCTGAGTGCAGGAAGAAAAAGAGTATGCACAAATAGATGACCAAGCAACTAAGTATGGGGTTCCGGTCGTAAATATCAGAGACAAGAACTGGCTTGAAAGAGTCAATTGAAGGTTGAGCCAGAGAAACTTAATATCGCTTCGTATTTTAAAGAAAGCTGGAGAGAAAATGGAAGGTAAACTAGGTAAGAAAATCAATGGGAATCGTGGGCTGATGTATATCAGAAAATACGGAGCCAACCGAACCAAGCACAAGATTCAAAGTCTGGGGCCATGTACCAAAGCACACCGCTAGTGCTCAGATTCTGTGTTGCAACAGGTGAGCTACTTAATTCAGTCAAATCTCCAAGTTGGGTCTTACATTAGTAACTCCATTTATGTATGACAGAATTCAAGTGAGAGGTTAACCAATAAATGCTAACCATAATACAACAGACAAATGGACCGAATCACTGCAATTGCCGGTGTTTCACGTGGCAAACCTTATAATTAACTCCTAAAGTGTAAATATACGATTAAACACCAATGAGCATCATCATGGTTTCCATTCCATCCCTGGCCAGGCGCACTATTCAGTCAGAAACAACTAGAGAGGCTGGCTTGATTATGGTTGGCGCCATACCATGCTGCTGTAGCATCAACTGATGGTTCGTTTGAGCATTCGTGTGGCATAAGGGAGCTTGATGTTTGATCATCCCATTACCAACATCTCATCAGCAGTGCAGGCTGGAGACGCACTAATCCCACGACTTCGCGATGCCTGCCGTGTGTAATGTATTGGGCATGACCTGGGAGCTCTGATGTAATGTCGGGAAATTGCTCTTTGGATAGGAACTTGAAAGTTTATAGGCTCAAATGGCAATTGGGCTTATCCACCCCATTGGTCTAGCTTAGGCAATGCTTTATGGGGCCATCCTAGGTGATTGAATGTTTAGGGCGATACATTCCTGTTAACATTACACTCTAGGTTGCAAGCGGCTGATTGGCCGATGATGCCGGCGTTGCCAAATTGTGGTCCTGCAAGCAACGTCGCAGATCCTTTTTTGGAAATTCAGCCAGGTAATCATTAAACTGTGACATTGGCATAAGCATATACTAATCTAGACCATTCAGGTCAAAACCAATTCAATTAGGTTGTATGGAGATGGATCCACTATGGACCTGATGTGGAATCTAATATCTGTAACCCATGGTGATGCAACTACATGCATGTACATCTTTGCCTACAGAGGGCCTAGTTACTGTGAACGCTCGAAAGTGCTGGTTGCTCCCCTACTACGAGTCCTAACGCAATTACACAGGAGGTTGCGTGAAAGGCATCGGCCAGTGCCAACAGCGCAGCGCTGCTCCTTACAGTGTTTGACTTGTGAAATGACACAAACCTTGAAATCCATCAAAATGCCGCAATAGTCGAGGAGGGTGAGGCTTGCTCATATATTGTTTCAGTTTGAAGTTTGAGAGATGTCTAATCTAATATATTGTTTATATTTAATATATACATATAAACGAAACATTAAGGCAGTGTCAGATAAGATAAGGAAGTGGTGCAGATTGCTCGAGTGATCCTGGGTAATTGACAGGCTTGAGCACGGAGCAGTCAGTTGCACTCCCCTGGAGCAGTGTGTTAATGCTGACCGACGGACTTCTTGCTTCACTCTCGTTAGTGACTTTTGCTAGGCGGACCATAAGATCGGTAAACGAATGATCCTTCCAAGTTGGGATGGTTGCTTGCTGTCTTTCTTGCTGAACGCTGAATATGCAACCAAAGCTATGGTGCATAGGATCTGTTACATCTAGGTATATCATGTACTCATTATCTTGACTAAAGATTACACCAAGGAAGCGTCGTGGCTGGCCATCAGTCAGCAAAGCACTTGGCTGGTAAAGACTCATCGACTGAATCGATTTATTTGTCTTCACAAAGTCTAAATCAAGCTCAGTCAGCTGTACGCCCGCACATCTTGCCTTGCGTGAAAAAGAGAGAAAATGATGCAGTTTATGGGAGTGATTGAGCAGAAAATGAACATAATCAATAGGCAGCGAAATCTTGAGGCGCTGCTCCAACTGGATCACCTCTTCCATGGTAGGAAGGCTGGCAATTCTTTGCGCACCATTAGGATGCTTCATAAAGGTTGAGGGGCGGGATGTGTAAGGGTCGCACTCCCGAATACAATGCTGAAACCGGCAGTCATCGATGATTGAATTGATCGCCATTCGTTGTCGTTCCTTGATATTTGCAAGCATATAGAACAAGTTAATAGGAGTATAAAGCCTCCGAATCACCGAAGTACGCTCGAACGAAACCATGGTAGCGGTTTTCTCATAAACAACGCAGACGGGAACCCCTAGTTGTAAGGATGGTTTCTGTGTAGCACGTGCCAAGACCAAAAGATTGCTCGCATCTTTCTCAGCTACTATAAGCGAAGTTAGAAGATGCTCTCTGCGGACAATAGCTCGGCGAGCGTGGATTATGAAATTGGGGTGAGCTTGAATCAAGAAGGCGAGGGATAGATTGTCAACAAATCGCAGCATGTAGGCTGAAAGCTCGTGAGGAAGAGATAGTAGGCAATTTAGCGTACTGTAGGCCATGTTGCTGACAGATAATGGTATTCCAATACAGGCGGCCCTGTACCGAGCGGCCTATATATAAAGGATTGACCATGGCGGTTCGGATAGCGATCACGTTACATACAATCAATGATGTTCTTGTGGCTCAAATCAAATGATGTGAGTGTATATTGTTAAACCTAATAGATCACAGATTGTCAATTAAATTGACTCTACAAGTAGTGTTAAATCCGACATGCTTGTAGTCTCAGACTTCCAACGTACTCATCCACAAGGGGATGTGCAGAAGTCGAAAACCCCACTCACACATAGATGAGACCACGATACTTAAATGGAAATCAAGATACTGCTCTTCAATTGTAGCGTAGCCCAAATTTGGCCGGTCCACCGCAGTTGTATGTTGCTACTTCGTTGACCTGCTGTACAGGTTTTAAACCAATTTCGAAGTTATCACGGTATTTACAGCCTTCAGTTAACAAATGGATGGAAATTCCATGGCAATGTGGTGCATGACAGCGCCAGAACTTACTCATATTAATACATCTCACTCACACATATGGCCAACCCCCATGCTATCAACTCTACGGATGGCGACGGATGATGGAGGCACTATCTGTCTAAATAAACAGTGCTCTGGATGCACATATGAAACAGATTTTATGTTGAACAAAGACAGCCATTCATCGGGTCCTATCCGCATTAACGTGATTTCGACGGATAATTTGTATATCGTCGTCACGGAAGTTTCCGTTACAGGAATTGCCCATCGTTTCTACTGGGCAACTAGACCAAGAACGACATGGGAAGCAAAGTACGGCTGATACGATCCTACACTATGCCTATTCCCAGGTGGATTTACAGTGCAAGTATATGAAACGGTTTCAGGATTCCACGAAAGGTATCAATAGCCTAGGTTGATGTTGATGGTCACTATGCGATTCAATATTCCCCGAGTAGAGCCCCTCAAAAGCTATAGCAGCCCTAACCTCGCTGGCCGGAACATGGGTACCCGTCGCATTAATATCCTCGGGTTCCGTACCATCTGGATTCTAATTCTAGATCATGTTAGCTTTACTCGATCTCTGGTGTTTCACACTGTCAAAATATATGGCTTGACGAGTTTGGTAGTTGACCGTACATGTTGCCACCAGGAATCCACGATTATCTAGAGGCTGTATTGGCTGATTTAATATACATATATATCTGCAGACTCAGCAGCCACGTTGTCCGCTTTGTCCGATACCAAGGACGAGATTAATAGGTAGGCATATATCCATACCACTGGAAAAGCATTGCAATTGGCGAATAGGTAGGTGATACTCGTCAAGTTCTTATGTATTTAAGCGACAATCTCAGATTTCGGTGGGAAAATCTGACAGGTCTTGATATACGTCAAGAAGCGCTGGATAGCACTGATATTTTACACAGGAGTGATCAAGTTTTCACACACGTAGACGCCCGAGGGAATCCATAAAATAAAGGTGCCTTAAGCTGCCACCAACAATGGGGTTTCTTGATGTTCAGAGGATAGCCATTTGTGCGGGCTCAATTTTATTGTGATAAAAATTGATTAGGTATGAAGAGTATTAGTAACTCCACTATCAAGATTTGAATCTTTTTGTTCCTCATATATGCTTGCAATTACTAATAACGCGTATTCGATGGCAAATACATTGATCTTGTGGTGCCCCAGTCAACCTTGCTATATGTTTGGAGTCAAACCGTTCCAACAATCTAGATGGTAATAGTCAGGCGTAATCGTTGATGTAAGATTTATACCTGGGCTTACCTCGTCTGCCTTTTGAAGAGCCTGAACCGGTTCCCAAGAACGGATTCAATGATATTTAGGAGCTATTGATTCGCTGTTGAATGTTTGCACTTACCTCGATCATCTGCTTGCATTCCTTACGTCTTTGAAGGGTAAACTCACTCTCTTTCATTATATCGTCGAGTACCTCTGATTTGTATAACTCAGTCAACAGTTCTCTTTGAAGATTCTCCTTCGCCTGAGTTACTAAGTTAAGGGTAATCGCTTTAGGGACAGTGTCAATCACTGTTTTCTTGACGATATTGAAATAGGACTGGATTAACAGCTCTAAAACAAGCAAAGATCGTAAGCCTATATCATTACAGATCTTTTATCCATAGAGGTAACTTACTTATCACCTCCGTCTCCATGTATTCTCTTTCAGAAAGGGTCCCGGTTGCCTTTAAAATTTGAGGGGGCTGTTGAAGTGAGAGATCAATATCCACTAGGTGGATGTATCCATTGGTGAGTTGCTTACTGAATCCATGGTAGTCGGCTTCTTCTTTTTACTCGAAAAGAAGCTTCCAAAGAATCCACCACCAGAGCTATCCGCGTCTTGATTTATTAAAGAAAGCCCGGGGTTGCCTACAGGTGTATTTGCACCACTCTTCTTCGAATCTGATGAATTTGGCGGATTTTTTGCTGCGTTAACTCTCTCGTTGACGATGGTCAAAGCTTTGTGCCCACCGAGGAAATCTGGATGACCAGTGTTTATGTAGCAAGCCTCCATTCTGCGTAATAGCCTCGGCATCAATATACAGACTGACGAATATGCAGTAGGAATAATCCGCACTCACGAGATTAGATCTTGGACTAGTTTTGAGGTTGGCATTAAGGCTTTTTTATAGAAAGCAATAACAACGGAATAGAATTTCTCTTTAAGCTCCGGGAACCTTTTGAAGAACTTCCAGATGGTAAATATGCATTCCAACTACAGTGGATCTGTCAACTGAATTACCTGCTTTTGTAGAAGCTGAGAGAGGATTCGGACCAACTCATCATAGACAAGAGTAATGCATTTCGAACTTGGATCCTCCAGTCTTTTGATTTGCTGCTTCACGATTACTTCAAATCCAGTGGTGCCTACAAATAATGCGGGTGATGATCCCTGTATATTTTGATCAGCCTGGTATTCAGAGCACAACCATATATAGAAGTTCACTAACGGAAGAGTTGTACAAGATTGTACGAATGTCCACATCCTTCACTTGATCAAACGGATCAATGCTTTTGATGCCATTCGCAAATATCTCATGGAAAACGAAGCTTATCCGAGCACCACCACTTAACTCGAAGGCTGAAAGCTCATTGGATTTGCCGTCGATAACGGTGCGGAATTCATTACAGAATTCGGTGATAACGCTGAGAACCATGTTTGCCTATCGTGTAGAAGAGATATGAGGATTTTTTGGTTGAATGCCAACTGGGCATGTTCGCTAACCTGCTGAGAGTAACCGTCCTCTAGAGGATCCCCCAACTGCGCAAGCTCGGCCTGGTATTTGGCAAGTGCTGCCTGGATCTTGGACCTGATTTCCGGAAGGGTGTTGCGGATGTGATGCATCAAGATCTATTCCAATTCGTTTTGTAAGAAATCCGGGTAAATGCGTACGCTAGCGAGCACCATACCATATTGAGCTTCCTGGCTAGAAATGGAGTTCCGCAGTACTGTGCCTTACCTCGATAGGACAAATGGTTCTCGAAAAATTGCTTCTCATATTCTAAAGCGGAGGCAATCGTTTTGTTGATCTCAATATCCCGTTGTCCACGGTTTACAACCGGGACATAACCTAAATAAGCGAATAAGTAATACTGCAGGAGTTGCCAAATTTCTCCAGTCTGCGCTAACCCAATCTCAGGGGAATGATGCGACCGGCCAGAATATCCACGACATCCGTCCCATGGTCCCTGAGTTGAAGAATGTGTTGGTGTCTGAACACATAACTGCTAGTGATTTGACTTTACATGAGATCGATCTTGGTTAGAACGCCTATGGTGCGTAGACCTACATATGTACAACATGGTAAATCCCCAATGTCACTTGCTCCACGAGGGACTTTTGAATTACCTTCTGGATCCACTTCTCTAGCAAGCTTAAGGCCATCTGAATTGGCCAGGTCGGTATTGCCAGCAGTGACCGCCAAGATGATGGCATTCGGTTTGGTGATGTACTTTATGATCATATCTCTGATCTGCTTTTCGATATCCTTGGGCTGATCACCTACTGGTACCTAGAACAAACCCAGTGTTACTATTGATGTTTGGTTGAAGCCCACCCGAGAGGTCTCTTACTTTTGTTAGTCCAGGGAGGTCAACCAGGGTCAAAGTCAAGACATTTGGTGAAAATATGCGAAGATTAATGGGCTGCGGAGAGATGCCTTTGGAGGGAAACTTCGGTTGGATTCTTGGAACTCGGCCATCATTTATCTGGGTAGAAGCTCACCGGAATTTTTCCCCGTCTTCAAATCGGTTTCCTTGACGATTTCTTCGCGAATTTTATTGAAATCGGCGAACTTAACTCCAGGCAGGTGCAGAAATTCCCCCCATTCATCGGGCTCATGACCCTTACCATTACTGACTGATACCAAGTAAGATTTTGGCACTCTTGGTGAGAGCTCTTTAGAATATCTTACCTTTATGGCCCAATTTTGCGCTGTCTGAGCTATTCATGGCTTCGCTGTTCTTTTGTTTGGCTGGTCTATTGACTAGTTGCAAGATCTACTGGGAGAATTGGAATGGGTGATGAAAGCCCACTTGTCACAATCAAGAAAACTACATACCAGGGGTCTTCGAGTCACGATACCATTTCCTCTAGGTAGGAAATCCCGACCTACGATGTTTTCCAAGACAGAGCTTTTGCCGCTACTTTGGCTAGAAGGGAATGAGTGGAAGGCAACTTGGGTAGCTATAGAGTGGTAGATACCTTCCAATCACTACTATTTGCGGCAAGTCCACTGGATTGCTCACACCCACAGTTGCAAAAGCATCCTGAAGTTTATTTACCGTTCTAATTAGGTTGGTGTCCATGCAGGATCGTTTGGCTCAAGTAATCTGCGGTAGTTATGGAGACTATTCAGTAAGCGGAGAAGTTGCTGAGTATAGACCAAATGAGAGTCACGTATAAGAGTTATCAAAGTCCAATCGCTCGGAATATGCTAGCGAGTGAACGCTGTGGAGGGGAACAAGGGAGGGCCATATACGGTCATAATAATAGCCAGTGATGATTGGCTCCTGGAGTTCATTCAATGATGACATGTATTCACCAGAAGTAATGGCTTATAGTCTCATCAGCATTCTCAACAACCTTAGCCGCAAGAGTTAATGTCGCTCAATTGAATGTCTAGTTCCTTCCTGGATTGTTGTTACACCTGCTGTGGTAGCACCAGACAAGTAACCGCAGAATACAGACCGCATATTCCAATCACCACCCCCTCTTCAAGTTTCTAAGTTTCTGTAAAAGAATCCATATTTTGCGTGTGCCTCAAGCCATTTAATACAACGTCTCCCTATGATTAATATAATCAGAGTCACCCGCATGACAAATATTCAGACTTTCCCTGAGCCAATACTTTCGACTAATCCAATTTGTATTGGACTGCCATGTTGACTTGCAGTTTGAGTGAAAGAAATTAGATTGTGACTGCTAACACGATAGTAAGTACACTTCCAAATGATGCTAGTTAGCTTGATGACACTGGAGGCACTTTGTTTCGTGACCAATTAGATGTCAATCTTACATTTATATATGGATATAGGCCAGCATTAGACCTCACATGCAACAAATTGACGATCCGAAAGACGCTGTCTTTCACCACATAAAAAATAGACTAATGTACGATTATAACTTTTTAGAGCCCCGAAAAAAACAGTAGTCATCGGTGTTTACCCCTGGTCAACAGCGCAAATGAATAAATGGCATTTCATTAGTTTAATTAGAATCCAATGCAATGATGCCAAACAGTTCCCCAAGAAAAAAAAATTACTAAAGGCCACCAGAATACCATCATAGTATCAGCTGAATTCCAAGTTTGTCTAAACTTGCAACTCTCAATATCTCAGGTACTTTAAATTTGGCAGACAAGCAGACGTTTTTCTGGGATGAGACTAGGCTAACTAGCACTCATACTAAACTTGGTAATATGCTACTCACTACTTCCGCAAATATTTACAATTAAAAATTGTAAGGTAAAACATCAGCTAAATGCCAGCAAAATACCATTAGAATACCGGCAGATGGTCAGATGAATTCGAAGTATGAGATTTTCATAGAGTCATTACAGTGGGCTCTATAATTTAATTGATTTGTATTGCACTGCACTTCTTGACTTGATGTCACTTCAATCTGTTTGAAATCAGCTGAAAAGGACACTTACAATATTTGCACTAATCTGAAAAATTCGATAGATTTTCTATCTGTGCAGCAGCTTTACTACTATACTGTATAAATATTACAGATAGAATGTATTGTGGACTGTTGCAAATCATCTGACTAGGCTTGCTTTATTTGCAAGGGGATGGCTGACTTGCACTAAGTCACTGTTTGGAGTTTGGAGTCTAGAGTTTTCCAGTATTTTGGGATATTCCTAGTAAGTACATAGCAAGCAGATAAGCCCAAGATATTATGCGCATTGCTCAATCTTTTTCAGTATTTATATATCATAGTACTTCCATAAATTTGAGGAAGATTTCATCAAGACTATAGATTGCTTGAGTAAACTAATTTTTGAACCACTTCAGGTCATTCATTTCAGTACTTTGCATTTTACCCAAGTAAAAATGCACTTGGAAAGACCACTCTGGGGGCTCTAATACTAGATTGATACAAATATGCTACAATATACATGAGTTCAAATACAATGCTCCAAGTATAAACCCACAATTACATTATTTTAGAAAGTATGACAGCAATGTATATAAGCTTTAGTAAGTACTTTATCCCCAGGTGCAATTGAAAGCAGAATGAGACTGAGTAAAATGCTTAGAGCTACTTGTGCATGACTGAATTCATTATTCATATCCAGGTTCACTACAATTCCATAGTGCCTAAAAATATCTCATCAGCTGATTTTTACCTATATTGTCCATGACATATCCCAACTTTTTGGTAGGAATCTCAGTAGCAGAACTTTTTTGAGCTTTTATAGAGTAGCATTATTGATTTCCAATTAAATGAATGAACATGCTTTTATTGAACCTATTAATAAGGCTTACAGCTTAAGCAAAAAACCTGAAGATATAGCAAGTTTAACTTGTAACTTAGAAAAGATTAAGAAGAAAAAGAACACATTGAGGTTATTGATCTCTAATTAGAACCGACTCTTGCTATATATGTGCAATTATGCATATTACATAAGGCTTGCTTCAATGTTAGTTCCTAGTATCTGTGTGCTAGTTTTGGGACTGTTGAGACTGCTAAGCTGAGCACCAAGCTATTCATATAATACAAAAAAAGAAATCTCAGAACTATAACTAGATTATTGTAAGATCTGTGAAGATATTGGAAGTGATTGGGAGAACAATTATATTATGTGGCTTTCACTAGATGATTTATTTATAGGAAGTATTAATACTTTTACATGGTTTTGGTAAAGCAAACAAGTGGAATATGCTTAGGAAGGTCTCAAAAACATTGTTTGGGCAGCTTATTGATATTTCATGTTCAGGGTACCTGATGTTTTGATGAAAATATTGTAATTAAATCCGGACAAGGAATTGGTCAGAACTCTCTTAGACAAGGATCTAGGTGACCAAGTTGGGTGAATATCTGGGTAGAATTACGAATTCTACAACATAAACTAGGTACAGATTATATGTTTATATCTCAAGATAAAAGGAATGTTGAAAGTAATCAGAATTCTCCAACACACTCAAAAGGCCCAAAACTTGCAGAAAACTTTATGTGTCCCATATTAAAGCATTTGACCATCATAATATCAGCAGAATTCCATGTTTCTCTGGGCTTACAACTATCAACATCTTAGGCTCTAGCTATTTGTTGTAAGGTAATTTGTGATCCAGAAA
The DNA here is from genome assembly GCA_002104905.1 of Basidiobolus meristosporus CBS 931.73. NCBI lineage: Eukaryota > Fungi > Basidiobolomycota > Basidiobolomycetes > Basidiobolales > Basidiobolaceae > Basidiobolus > Basidiobolus meristosporus. Next base: position 60,887 of record MCFE01000130.1, on the reverse strand, counting down.
GTGAGTTGAATTTATATTATGGAAGATTTTACAAAACTCTGCGTCAAGTGTTACAGTCGTTTGAAGAAGATTGAAACTTTAGAATACGGTTTGGTACCTTGGATAAATAATTGGTTGCAATAATAATAAATTGTGCTCTATGCAATATACCAATTAAGAACTAAAAGGACAAAGTATTACCCTTATCGCATAGTGAAGGTAGGGAACATTCAATCAAATGACAATGGGAGCACGAGACTGTGTTTCAAGTGATTCTTGATGTATGAAGCTTAAAGTGAGGCTATAATAATTAGGGTACAACAAATTATCTGAAAGTGTACCTGGCGCCAAAAACCACTCTTTAACCGTCGGAATTGAAGGCTATGGAGCATTTATTAGTTCATTTTCAATGTCAATCCAATAATTTATCAGTTGTTTGCTCACAAAGCCCCAGGCCATCTTTTCGGCACATGTTTAGCACCACAAATGAAGAGTCAGAATATACTGCAATAACGTTTACTAGGAACGAGATGTTGGGGTGCTTGACTGTTCTAAGAGTACATCGGTTATGGTGTAAATGATTTTCAGTTGCATTCAACTCTCATAATGATATGGCGAAGTACCAACTGCTAGGCTTACCCTGGGATGGAGGGATGTATCACACTTCAACTTACCATAAGGCAATCATTCACCTATCACCAGGCGAAAAGATATATTGCAAACACTCATCCATAGGGCCTGGAGCAGTATCGAAACGGTTTTTTGGTATGCGGCAGCTATATATTGTATTCCCATTACAGAGAATGTTCGAGCTCCAGTCGCAAACAGTAGGTTACAATCGATAATTGGCATCCTTCATGTTAGCGTGTAGTGGCTCAACAAGGGAATGGAAACTTGGAGGGTTTTGTCAACCAAAACCTCAACGCATTTCACCGCCTTCCTACCTCCAAAATATTTCCTCGTCAGAAACATGCCCAATAATCTGTTCGCGTATAGAATCAAGTGCTCGTTTGGTGCCATACACGAGATATGAATAGAATGCATGATCAAACGGTAAGATCCGACTTTGTTGGAGGATTTTGTAGATGAGGGAAGATCATGTCTGCAGTGGAGTTTATTCTGGGATTAACCCAAATTCGGGAAATCTATCCGCCAATAGGGAAATTTTGTTGTTTATCCAAACATAAGCGAATGGTGCTTGAAGTCATCAATACATATTTCGTGCGACCTGATGTGCGAAGCGGATCCTAATTGATATGTCCCTAGTGAGGTGAGGCGAAATGGGATGTGGTGCTTAAGGTAGCAAGACAAGGCCTCATATACGCCCCGACATGTTGTTGGCAAGTGTATCAGCCGCAATAGATTGCACACTCCATTAGGCTGTAGTATGGGCTGATTTGTTATACATCTTGCGCTCAAGTCACATGTCGGTGCACCATCGCACCATAGAGCAGCTCCAATCGATGCATTTCCTGACCATGGGAGAACAGGCAAGGAATTTTGTAGCTGTAACATCCTTGACTCATCTATGGGTCACCAATTTCAAAGACACCATGTTTAGCATCTTGGGCATCTACCGAGCAAAGGCAAAGCTACGCAATAGGACATTACAAAGGCTGTGTACCCTGTACTACACCCGGAATACAAAACCACAAATTCCACTAGGTAATGCACACTCTGGCAATCCTTTTCTGTGTGTAATTATTCCGATAAGGAAAAGATGCCGCTACTGATGAAAGCTTGATAACAGATTACGATCCACTCCCACAGGATTGCTGGAACAGTATAGCTATTTAGTGTATGTGGTAATCATTCTTGGGGTCACTATTAAGCCTTATGAAGGAGGATGTCACAATGATATCGAAGGTGCCGCAAAATCTTGCTCGCATAACGCACCTCAGCGATTTAGTTGGCGTAGCCGTCTTCGCATTGCCAAGTAAATAGGGCATGCGGCACTAGTCTGGGTCTCTTAGTACTCTATGAAAACACATTCCTAGTGCGCGGCGATTACCGATTGAGGTATAGCTATTCTGAGAGTAAGCACAGCTATTTGAAGTGGTGAAGCAGCTTCGTTAATGGACAGCCTATAAGTTTACTTGCATATCGAATGATGTTTCATCTATTGAATTTCTCAACTAATAAGCTTCCATCAGGCGAACCATGTGGCAAACTTGGTAGTAATGCAAGTGGACCAGGATAAGCTAGTTTGAGCCGTTTCATCCAAGTACCTGATACTACCATTAGATATAGATCATGATAAGATAGAGGCAGCGGGGTGGCTAACCATGTTGGACTGGGTCATGGGAACCCGCTCTTTGTCATCAACTGTGTGATTCATTGAGCAACAAGAATTATTAACTGAGAAGGCAATGAAAGTGGAGGCCAGAATTAGTTGGAACTGATGAAACAACCACATAACGGGGGTTTGATAATCTTGATCGTGAAAGGTGAGACCCGAACTAACCTCAAAAACCAGGTTGAGCGAGTTTACTCTCGATAATCAGTCAATGGCATCTGGGAGTGGCAATGGGTTGGTGTTCACTCCAGGTTTCGGAACAGATCCAGTAACGGTTGTGAAATGGTTGATTCATGCTGCTGCACTTGATTACAACCATCATTTCGCTGGCACTCGAAGTTCAAAAAGAGGCGTGGCCATAAACTGATGTAAACGCTATATTTATTATGAGTCGACTAAAGATAGGAAATAACGTAGTGTCAATCAATGAATCTCTATACAATGAATTATTACAGAATGATTTGATGCCAGTGAACGGGAAGTACGGTTCATGTAAACCACGGCAGTTCCCACAGGGAAATAATCAAAATCTCACGGACATCAAGGGGGAGGAATGCTAGCTCAAAGTATAATGCGTTGCCTAGACGGCCACATTCGCGGGGAACGACGAATCCAGCTTGGCCTTTTTCCCCTTTGGTTTCTCGGCTCTGGCTTTACCTGAGCACTTTCGGGCATGTCTCTTCACTGCGTCCGAACGGCTAAATCCGCGGCCGCATGAAGGGCATGGAAACCCTTTGACTGGTAGGTGCGTCAGGGAGTGTCGCTGTAAATCGTGGATTCTGTCGAAGTATTTTCCGCATTGGTCGCAGTGGTAGGGTCTTTCAGGGTCGTGTAGTCGCAGATGGATGCGTAGCGAATGTGTGCTGGTAAATAGTTTTTTACACCCGACGTATGGGCACTTCAGCGACGAGAGGCTCTTACTATCTTGCGCAGTCTTAATCTCCGTGATAGAGGTGGAGTTCGTTTGCTCAGCACTCAGTGACGGGGAATAAGAGCAAGTAAGGAGTAGTGTGCCATCTATGTGCTCTTGCATGTTGAGGAACTCAGGAGACTTGGCCTCTCCCCAGGCTTCAGTCGATGAAGTAGATCCCTTATTGCATCGCCGTTGCAAAGGACAGGGCACTTGCCCCTCACTCGCGCTGCTCCAAGATACCCCCAAGTCGCCAACTAGGCAGGCAGGAAGTATCTCCATTGCTGATATGTCAAAGTCGGAATACTTTGATGAGTTTGTCTCGTCGCGGCTTTCTTGTACGAAGGTTGTGCTGTTGTTGGCAGAAACAAGCGTTGATCTGGAGTTGGAACGCGAAGGGATCAACTCGGAGGCCAAACTAGAGGCCGGGAACAGGTACAGAGGAGTCAGCTTAGGCCTTGGGCTGTCAACTGACAGTTCGGGGAGTTGGTGGAAATTCCTTGGTTGAGTCTCTCCATTGGAAGATGATGAGGGTGATGAGGGTGGAGATTCAGACCATAACTCCGGAAAAATCCGATTTTCAACACTAATGAGTTTCCCAGATTTATTGTCAAAAGAGTTCATGTGGTCTGTAAATGAAGAGAACCAGGAGCAATCAGAGTACATGTTGGAATAAGAGAAGTGTCACGCCGTGCTGAAAGCGATTTGAATAGTCGAGACGTTGCGATTGTGATGACTAGCTGACAACAAAAGAGGGATGCGAGGCTTATATAGGAACTGAGGCCATGTCTCCATGGCCAAACGCACCGCCCACCGGTTTTCGAATTGATGTAGAATACTGACCAATGATTGAGGCACTGTGCAGTGATGAATTCTTTCATGGAAGGTTTAACATAGCCAGTTGGTAAACTGGCTTGGTGAAACTATGCTATTCATATCACAGTACATGCCAGTAAATAATATTCGATAATGCCTGATTTAAGCCTAACTCCATATAATGACTCGAAGATGTTTCTTATTTTAGAATGGAAACTCGAGGGGATTTCCTGTAAGCCATTGCGCTTGATACAAATTAATACATTCGATGTAGTATAGGGATCTAGCAGCCGGGCTCAAAAGTACGGGTAATGTCCACATTCTAGGTAACACACTTTCCGAATATCGGCAATCTGCGACTCAAGGAGCTTGAGTAATGGAATTCCCCTGGCTCCGGTATCTGCGTCCAGCGCGAGTCTGGACTACAAGCAAGAGTCATATGCAGGTCCATTACTACTACAAACGGGATTCCACGCTGTGCATTCCTGCCCCCAAATCCATAAGGTTAGCTCACGGATTCCATACATTTTAAATGCCAGCTTTCATTCAGCCCCTCCACTTCTCAGCTTCTGAGAGCGGCAACTTCACCGACCGTCTCCAAAGCTCCATCGCACTATCCCCACCGGCGATTAACCAACGAGCTGGCAGCTGGAGGATCCGAACAGCTATGGCTACAGGACGTCTCTGTTCCGAAGTGGGTACAATACAAACAAATTGAAGCATTTCACAAGGGATACCACTAATATTTTGTGTACTTCCATGATCAATACAATGATCTCATTCAATAGACCAATACTCGAGGACTTCGTAGAACACTTAGTGGCATGATATACCTTTCCCAAAAGTTAATCCTGGATCTAAAGGTCGGATGAAACAGTGGCTATGTTGTGTATATGGCATATTATGTATTATAAGCAGTATTACTGCTTGGCAATGTAGCCAAGCTGGCGTAACTCCTCAGAGGAGAGCGAGTACAATGACTACCGCCGCTTTATTTACTCATTTCCTTATGTAAACTGGTTAATCTCTTCGACAAACCGGGTTGGTTTCGAATCTAAGATTGATAATCAGCAACCTGATTTGGAATGCTCATCGAATTGCATTCTTGATTGGGCCTTATTCAATTATATCGCCTCATGTGATATCGCTAAACTAGATAGTTTCAAACACCATAAAGCAAACATACTCTACGTTGGCGGAGGCGTAGCTTCGATCAGTGACCTTGGAAAGAGTTAGAAATGTCAAGCGGGCAGGCCGGGCTGCTCCTGAGTGGTTGTTGATACTTTCTTGCTAGAGGATTCTTAGTTGGGCTCGACCAATGGCCATTGGTTAGCATCGGGCCAAGAGCCTATTACTCCAAGACTCTAGTGCATCATGGTGGGTTAAGCAGATACCATCAAAAACGCGCGCTATTCGCCAAAGGTGGGGTATCTAATGGTTAAGGACAAGCCAGTAGAGCTCTGGATCCCATCGCATCCGCAATGGTGACCGTACTCTACACTGATACATCGTGTTAAAAATAGGCTCTCGGGGTGGCCTTGTGTCCTAAATAGCTAATCAGAGGTACTTACAAGTGACCTATGGCACTCAAATACCAAATAGACACGCCTGGTGAATTAATCGCAAAGATCACCATCACCATTTGACAGCTTCTCATTTAATGCAGGATAAATCAGGATTCGATTATCCTACTACACTATACCAAATATATCCCAGCTGTAATATCCAATAGTCTGCATCAGGAACATTGAATGATGTAACGAAATCCGAAGGTAGGATAAGCTGCAGCCTTGTTTATGAACTCGGGGATCGTTGGATTATCAACTGGATGAGTACCTGAATACCCTGGCCATCATGATGTCCCAGGACGACACAATGCAGAAGAGGTCTTGGTAAAAACAACTCTCCGTCAATTCAGGGCGTGTAGCTAGCGTGTGTTTTCCGAGTCCTATCTGCGTCTTGGAGAGGAGACTGCTACGGCTTGGTTCGTTGCCCGGCACACCTGGTGAAATAGGATTACCTGCACGGATCACACCACGTTTTACACCCATAAACCCAATGAATGTTAATCGCGCAGCATGTAGACTGGATGAAGTCCATTTTGGTGGAAGCATAAGCAACATGTGGTTCAAGGATGATCCGTGGGCGGTAGCACATCTTGGGTTTCCCACAACTTATTCTGGCTTACTCCTCAGGGTTTCCCGACGCAAAACCGAAATCTGACTCACATTTGCGCTACTGATTCTGGGGTCAAGTATTGTATTACATCCGTAATGAAGGAATAGATCGATCCAAACTCCCCAAATGAATGTGCTCCAGTAAAAAAGGTAAGATGCCGCTGTTCCAGATCTTTGATAATCAATGATGCCCATGTATGGAATTCCGGAAGGCAGTCAGCCTCGTACGTCGGCAACCATCAAATAAGCAGGTCAGCTGGTACCAAAGTCACAATTTGACAATTCAATTTCTCCTTGTTTAACCTGACGTGACACTATGGAGTCGGTGCGATGTATGGTTGATGTTCAGCTGCGTACAAGGTGGTTTGGATTACCATAACAAGTACGCAACTCAAAGTGTTCTATTTCTGGATTTCTATTGATTCACCCGCACCAACTGTTGCGCTACTGACACGATCCACTCCGTATCAATATGCGGTCTCATTATTGATGTAGGAATGCAATAACTTCGGGATAGAATAGGAAATTACATTCAGCTTCTGTGGCATATTAAGGCGATATATCCGCCGCCTGGTCACCTTGGATAATGTATGATTTGATGTCACGGTATTTGTATGGTGAATTCTATACTAGTCCATCGTAGATAGCACCAATATTATTCGTAGGATGACGCTTGTTATTCGTTGTGTGGCCAGGAAACTCAATTGAAACCTGTAATATATGTTCGCCTGCCTCAGATATTATGGACCGTATGCTGACGATGGCATGGGCTATGAGCTAGTTTCTTTTTTGGTCATCGTGATGCATATTCAGAAGCAATGGCCTTCGATTCTCCAAATTCTTCTCATCCACCAGGCCTTAACCTCTTCCCTGAGTCAGGTGAGATGAAGCCAATGTTTTATTGGTTCTCGATGACTGCTTTGTATTGCGATTTGCCTACTATTTCCGTTGCTCTTGCCTACATCGTTGGGGTACTCAACCGCAAGACTCCGAACACCTAACCTACAGTAACCTTAAGCGTAGCATTGAGCACTGTTTGGGGATGCGACGTAGGCAGTATAGGCCTTGCTTAGCCGCTTCTCAATTTCATACATCATACTGGATTCTACTAGTCGATAGCACCCGTTGAACCATGGTAATTTAGAACTGCTTGCTATATGGAGACAAGTCTAATCATCCTTTCAGGATCCCTCATAGCATCCCTGCTATGGGTTTTTGTGGGGGGAGGGTGACTCCTTGATCCGAATGATCTATATTAGCTTCGTAGGTAACCATCGATAATGTTTCGTATTGAGACCTGGTCATTCCACTATTGTACCATTACGAGCTGCCAGTGCTGACAGACGGGAAAGTGATAATGGCCAGGGAATGTAGATGTGATCTTCCGTGAAGGCCGGAGATCAGATCTGGTAGGATAGAATCATCACAATACTGGTTCTGGTACCCCGCTCCCCGACTTCTAAGCTGTTTCATCCGGTTCTGGAGCTGCAAATAAGAAATCACGGTTTGAGAATATACTTGGTATCAATTATTGGCTGACGATGTAGTAACTCACGGCCAACATGGAGCCATCTGATACTTTCAACATTCTGTCTTAGAAAATACTTGCTTTTTTCGAAGTTTTGTACTTAAAATCCGACAGACTTTTGGCCTGGCAATGTATATACGCGTCTGAAGTCAACCCGCCGGTTTAGAACATGCCGTTCTAGCGTACAAAACTGCCTGGTTAGTATTCTATGAAGATAATCGAAGAGTTTGCTATGCCTACTCTCAGTGCCTGTTTAAGTTTGCCGCATTGTCTGATGTATTATCCGTGGTTTCGTACGACATGTTTAAGGGTTTATCGGAGTATGATCAATGTGTCAACCCTTTTTACAAATAGCGATTTATCCGACTCAAGGTCGTAACCATTACTTGAACAAAGTGCGAATTTGTATTCTGAATAAAATCGGTATGATAACTTGTTACAAATACTTAGTAATACACCTAATTATTCGTATATCTTTACTATGGTTACTCATTTTGCATGATATGGTTGATGAATTTACACAATTATGGCAGAAGGATAATGATGTAGATGTTTGCCAAACGAGGTTCTTGTACAGCAAAATGCAGTGCCAAATTTTGCGTGAGAATTAGGAAACAGCGGGTAGCCAGTCTCTCCCTTTGCCTAGTACTTGACTAAAAGTCATTCAACAGCCTTTAGAAGCACTGAAGTATGCATTATATAAGCAGTAACCCAAGTATCTAAGACCTATTGGATATCCTGGTGTAACGCACGTAATACTAGGTATTATTGCTAATACAAGCAACTTAACATAAATGTTATCATTAAAAGTAAGAGTACACCAAATAGATGAGAGTCTGTCCTTGATGTTGGATATTAAAATGTAGCTTCACTCATGGATGGCACCAAAATATCCTACAAAAAATCTCAAACTTGGAACTCATCTGATAATCCGCTGGGTTTATAATGGTACTTTGCTGGCATTCAGCTGGTGTTTTTCTTTCAGACTTTTAATTGCAATTTTTGGTGGAAGTAGTGAGTAGCTGATTACCAAATTTGGTATGAATGCTAGTTGGCCTAGTCTCCTCCTGCAAAACATGTCTACGGTTTGCCAAATAGCAAGTACCTGAGGTATTGAGAGTTGTAAGTTCAAAGAAACTTGGAATTCAGCTGATATTATGATGGTATTCTGCTGGCTTTTTCCTAATTCTTGCTTAGCGATAATGAATAATATAATATCTTTCCTTACAAATCAGGTTGACTGTTAATGTTTGAAACTGAAATACAATCAGCACAAAGATCAGATAAGCCTTTCGATCATTGTACGCTTTTCCCCTAAGCTCTTGGAGCTGAAATCTTGAATTTTTCCTATTGTTGTGCCATATATTTCACTGGGATACTATACTGACTTAGTAACCTAAACTGTAGTCTATCAATCTTAATACTTGCACATATTTCTTGTTGAAACTCACCATGAATTGCTCACCTGAAAGTCCAATACTCTGAGAATAGCTCCTTAGCTTTTCACAAATGCATCTGGGACCTTCCCAAGAGCTTTACCTTTGTCTATATCTCCTACGCCATATAAGCATATAAGCATCACTTTACATTAAGTAAAGTATGATGTGTAAACTGCAAGCTTTAGAACCTCTGGCAGTGATAGTGAGTATAGGATAATTATGTGGCTATCACGTAATGATTTACTGAAAGTACAAGTATAAAAACTACTTTTATATAGTCTTGGCAAACAAACAAAACCAGCCCAGAGTGTTAATGTACATATATATAGGCCTCTGTAGAGAGGATACATCTTAAAGACTGCGCAATACCAAAGCAAAGAGCCTGTCAAGTTTACAACTCAGTGCATAATGAAGATCCACAATTCTCACCAAATGGTATCAGGGCACAACAAAGTCCATTCTCAGGTACTGTAATTACAGTTGTAAAAGCTTATAATTCCACTTAAATATTCACCTAACTTAGTCACTTAGATCATTACCTACAAATCTTCGAGAATGTTGACCAAATTCCTTATTGGGATTTACTTATAATTCACCAAAATACCAGGTACCCAGAACATGAAAATTCTCAAAGTTGTCCAAACAGCCCCAAACCTTGCACACGTGCTCCTGGGACCTTCCTAAACCTATTCTACATGCTTGTTTTTCCAAGACCAGGTAAAAGTATAAATACTACTTTTACAATCAATAAATCATTAAGTGAAAACCACAAAATCTGCTTGTTCTCCCAATCACTACAAGTATCTCCAAGACTTTTACAACAATTACCATAGCAGAGCTTGTGCAAAGCAGTAAGAGATTTTACACTCCAGTCAACTCTACATCTGTGGTTCAGCTTGATTCAGCAGCTATAAACATCCCCAAAGTAACCAATCCGGGACTGCTAGGTACAAGATCCAATCCAATTGGCAATTGTCCAAGTTATTGCAGTCAAACCAGTATAAGCTCAACCTATACCTCTGAAGCCCAGACTGAACAACAGGCCCTAAATGTTGTAAGAGTCTTGGAGATATTGGAAGTGATTGGGGGAACAAGTAGATTATGTGGTTTTCACTTAATGATTTATTGAATGTAAAGGCAGTATTTATACTTTTACATGGTCTTGGTATAACAAGCATGTAAAATAGGTATAGGAAGGTCCCAAGAACATGTGTGCAAAGTTTGGGGCTGTTTGGACAACTTTGAGAATTTTCATGTGCTGGGTACCTGGTATTTTGGTGAAAATACTCTAAGTAAATCCCCACAAGGATTTTGGTCAGTATTCTCTAAGATTTGTAGGTAATGATCTAAGTGACCAAGTTAGGTGAATATTCAGGTGGAATTCCGAATTTTTATAACACTAAAATGCTGTTAGACAAAGCGTTAGAGATCTGCTTTGCCTGGGGATTACTTCAGACTTGCCAAATATTAGCAAGCTTCCTCTACTAATGAAGTCCAGGAAGTTGTTAGACTCTACAAATAAAAATTACCAAAGGCCAGTAGAGAACCATGATAATATCAACAGCATTCCAAGCTCTCTAAACTTACAACCATTAGTATCTTGGGCTCTAGAGTTTTGGCAGACAAGACATATTTTCTAGGAGGAGGCTAGGCTAAATACCATGCATACTAAGTTTGTTATTAAGCTACTCACAACTTCCACAAAGATTTACAACTAAAAACTTGAAGGAAATGCACCAGCTGAATGCCAGCAAAATATCATTAGAATACTGGTAGATTATTAGATAGTTCCAAGTATGAGATTTTTCATAGGGACAGTGTTCAAACTAATCCCAAAGGCTCCACAGTGTGTACACCATTTTTGGGGATATTATCTAAAGTATCCTTGTCATCAGTTTTCCGAAGTTCACCAAGTTGCAATACCTTATTTGAGCTCAATATAACAAACGCATATTATGCAATTCTTTTTGCTCACCAAATAACATCCAATGCCCCCCCCAGAAACTTGTGACGTGTTTTGTGGGAGGTTCCAGTCGACATGCAGCGGTGTTGGCCACTGGTGTACTATCACCAATTCCTGGCTTCAAGGGAAGCATGTTCATCGAATCAGCAAGAAATCACCAAATATACGAGTACCATTGCATGTAAGATGGGATCCAGGAACCAACGAAATCGCAGTATTTCCAGGTCGAATGCATGTGTAACCGATTGTTTCCCATCGAGGGTACCCGCCAGATTCTGAAATTCACATGATGAAATGACTAATCCGATAATTTACTTTCCACCCATTTTTTCCACAGTTGCTGATGGACTCCAGGCTGAGTGGATCAATCTCCACTCCATTTTGTGGCAAAGTCTCGTATAGTAGATTAATTTTTTGAGTCACTTTTCTCGTAGATCGACTCTTGTTTAGCACTAACGTTCAACCACCAAACCACCTAGTACTTCTTCACGCTAACCTCCAATCATGACCAAACTCGAGAATCAAGTTACTGTCGAGGACGATCCTGAGTTGGATGACTTGCTAGACGGTAAGGGGTCTTAGCTGCTTCCATCCGCTGCGGAAAGCACACTAAGTTTGGTGTTTTTTCTATCCTTTAACTTTGTAGGGGCACTTGAGGATTTTTCCAAACCAATCGAACAACCAAAGCAGGTTAAGCAAGAGCCACAGCCCGAAGAGAGTGGGGAAAAGAGCGAATTCGACGCCTTATTTGAGGATGAGTTCGCCAAACAACTAGCCGAAGGCATGGAGGAGTTCATGAAGGAGATGAACGGGGACGATTCTTTGAAGCAAACTTTTGAGCAACTTCTGGGCTCTTTTGACCAGAACGACTTCAACCCCTCCGCCTCCCTCCAGCCCAATCCGAAGAAGAAGCCCGAAGAGAAGTTGAAGAGTTCTGAATCATCCACCTCAACCGCACCTGCTTCTTTCCAGGAAAAGGTCGAGCAGACTATGAACAAACTCCGGGATAGCTCGGAGCAAGTGCAGGTATTACTTGTACTCGGTGTGTGTTGGAAGCATCGGGTGCACTAACATTTCCACACAGGCCGAAGTGAATGAGGAGTCATCTGACGCCATGCTCTCAGAAATGATCAAGCAAATGGAAAGCCTTACCGGGTCAGGTGAATTTGACAACGTAGTTGAAGGTATGATGGGCCAGCTTCTGACCAAGGATATTCTCTATGAGCCAATGAGAGAGCTCGCAAGCAAGGTAGCTGCCTCATACTCTCCAGCATTGCCAACCCCGCATTAACATCTGCTGCAGTACCCAGATTGGCTCAAGGCCAACAAGGAGGCATTGGCTCCAGAAGAATATAAGCGTTACGAGACTCAGTATAGCTACGTGACCCAGATTGTTGAGCATTTTGAGTCCGAAAACACCGATAACCCAAAGAAGAAATCGGTCATGGACCTTATGCAAGGAGTAAGTATTGCTGACTAAGACAGCTTCCGAGCATTCGCGCTAACCTTTCGATTGCAGATGCAAGAGTGCGGCCAGCCCCCTGCTGACATTCTCAAGGAATTGGCACCTGACATGGCATTAGGCCCGGACGGGCTACCTCAAATCCCGGACATAGATCAATGTAACATTATGTAGCTTCCCTTAGTTGCTCCATAGCGCAAGAGTCCACATTTTAGCACCTTCATTGTATCATCAGTGGTTACAGTAAATAAATTTCACTTGACTAGTGTAACATTCCACGCACAGATATTACCGATACCAATTTGTCGCGAGATCTGCTGGGCCATCTACTCTAATCCCCGCGATAGCCTCTGCTTGCTGCTTTGGACTGAGGGCGTGCCTACAAGAGCTGAAATGGGAGCTGTCGTCAGGTAATCAGCTGGTGGAACTCCAGCATTTCGAAAATCTGCTACCAAGCACTCAGGAAACGGGATCTGGAGGTTGGGTTGCTGTAGCCGTGGAGGTAAGCTTGATCGCATTCCAAATCGGTGATTCTCTCATCCTGACGCTCGAAGAAATGGCGGTACACCTTTCTGCTGGATTTCCAACATTCGTTAATGAGCCCCAGCGTGATGGTATAAGTGATCAGGAGTCAACAGTGACCTACCTCCCATAGCTATACATGCCACCCATGTTGGCCAAGCCAAGGCAATTTCTTCGCTTGGGCCAGGCACTAGCCTTGAAACAAGCCAAAGCCACTTTGCTCAGCACTGCCCGAAACAAGTACTACCAAGTCTCCATGCATGGCTAGAGCGTATCATTCTCCCTGTTGGCCTCCACGAGGGCATATCAATCCGTCAGCATCTACTACTGGTCAGTCCAATTTGGGCATGATTGCGGATGGATTGATTGTGACTTGGGAGGGACTGGACTGAGGGATTAAAGGCACATAGTTCGACTGGTTCTGACATACGGTTCGACAAGTCGAGGCGAACTGCTGGATCATGGGCTGAAACCAGAGGTTGAGTAACCCGCATCGCCGGGGCTCATTCAAGGCTTGTTAGGCACCGTTTACCCCAAGCTGGTCTGCAACAAACCTCGCGAAGCCCGACGGATCGCCGCAGATCATGTGATTGCTTGGAGCAGGATAGCCTACTATAGTAAGGTGACGGCTGCTCTGAAAGATCCGTATCTTCCACCCCCCTCACCGTGTCGGGTCCTTGTGCCGCCACTGACAACCAATGGGCAACTGGTTGGCGAGATTAGAGAATGTCACTACTGCCGGCCTCCGTGGCAACAATTGGTTGCTATACACAAGGCTCAATTGCGCTGACCCTCATCATTATCGATCCTTAGATGTGGACGAATCAGGGACGATGTCACAGGACTGCTGAGCAAATGGGATCCGATCCTGTCCTTGATGCAATTTGGGTTGCCGCCAATCAGACGGCAGGAGCAACCCCGTACTTGCTAGAAATGAAAGTGGGTTTGAATTAATTCATTACATGATCTAGTCGGCCTACCTGCCACTGGAAAATGTTCCAGCATGTCTGCATCGGAGACATGGATGCCATTGATCTGAAGGCTTAGAAATCTGACTGAACGCCATGAGAATGTGGTGGTGTACACGGTCACCATTGGTCTGATTTGATGCTACATGATGTAACCACTTTCTGGGATCAGGCGATTGCTTAAAACGGGAGTTCCGATAAGTTACTAAAAGACGCAACAAATTCGTTTGGTTGGGATTTGAACTCTAACAGCAGCCCGTGGAATTTTGTCGCATCCAATCCGACCAAATCCTATCTTTAATGCCAGACTCACAGTCATCTACCAATAGTCAAATGAACTCGTTAACTCCACCGCCATCACTACCACTTTCAACTTCACCCGCCAGCCAGGTAGCATACCAACAACAGATGACGCCTGTCGTTAACCAGAGTTTAGATCAAACCGGGTCATATGGGCAAGCTCAAACCCCCACACAACAGACGCAAGCGCAAGCTCAAACGACTGCAGGACAACTCTCGCAACAGGACCAGTTTTTGCAATCGTTCTGGGCTAACCAGGTTTCCTTGGCGGAATCATATGAATCCGATTTCAAACTCCACCCCTTACCTTTGGCCCGAATAAAAAAAGTTATGAAGACGGACGAGGATGTTAAGGTTGGTCCACCTCTTTCCGTTGGTTTTCTATCTTTGCTCACCTCAGCTTGTTTTCCCAGATGATCAGCGCAGAGGTATTGTTACCCAGTGTCAGTGCCATACCGACTCCAGAGTTGGGTATATTAACTTTGTTACTGGTATAGGCACCTATTCTGTTCTCCAAGGCCTGCGAGATCTTCATCACCGAAATCACCATGCGTGCTTGGATGCATGCGGAAGAGAACAAGCGTAGAACTCTGCAGCGAAGTGACGTCGCGAGTGCCGTCAGCAAGTCAGACCAATTCGACTTTCTGATTGATATTGTACCGCGAGAGGATAGTTCTAAGGTAAAGAGAGCCAAAGAAGAGGTAAGCCATAGCTATGTCCCTGATTAGGATATACTGAACACCAACTTCAATGAACACTGTAGCCTGAAATCTACGATCCAAGTGCGTATACTGCTTACTACCAAGCCGCTGGACTATCGCAATACCCGACCGTGAGCCTCAACTTTACCCATTTGTTTTCCTCACCTACCTAACGCACATGTATTCAGAACGTCGCCGTAGATCAACGCGTAATAGACCCTACCTATTATCAACAGGTTAGCACCAACAAAATGACTGTTCAGAGTTGAATCGCCACTCATTCTTGCGCTTAGTTCACCCAAGAGCAACTGCAGCAATACCAACTTCAGTTGCAGCAGATGCAGCAGCAGACACAGCAATACGGGCTTCGACCTCCTGGTAATCAGGGAACGTACTCCCCACAAACCCAAACTCAAGCTACCCCACAGGAACCATGATAGACCTGCCCTCATCAACAACAAGCTGATCATCTCAGTAATCCTTGCAAACATTATTGGAGAAAGGGGGTGAAGGATTTGAAGAATATCTCTCTAGCTTCATCTAGTTCCCAGTTTCATCGCCCGTGCACATGATTCCCTCAACCGTATTCTTGAGTTCTGAAATGGGGCCATCTTCTTTCCTACCATGACTAGCCCTCGTTTCCTAAAATTCAATAATCATATTTTCCAACTCCTAAATGCAACCCTTGATGACTTCATGATGTTGGCGTTGACCGTTGAAGTGGCTGCCTGATATCCACGATATAACCAAGGTTATCGTTGATAAGTGATATAGCGCAGGGCCGTTCTGCTGCGTCAAAGCTGGGATCAGTGATGTGAATCTTCTCGGCTACCTTTAATGGGCACTTGCCATTGTTTCCTTGGACCAACCTTATCTAAGAGCACTTTGGGGCAAAAGTGGTCTGGCTAGCAAAATGAAATTTGCTAAAGCATTGGCTGCGTCTGGTATCACAACTGTGGTGGTCGTGTACGCGTTCAACGGCTCAGGTTCGTGACTATTATACGAACGTCGATTGATTTATTAGGCCGATCATGATTACATACAGGAAAAAGGGAATAGAAATTCATGGTAAATATATGATTACAAGAAACATTACATTTGCGTAGTGAATACGATGCAACTGCGATCATGAATGCGTTGAACTGGAAGGTGAGGATTAATATTAAATATCACAAGGTCTTACTCTTTGTCCGAAGTTTTCTGGAAACAAAAGTTCATGTATAAAATGCTCTACCCTAGAAGCACAGGGCTTCAGTGGGCAGTGGTGGCTCCGTAGCTGTCTAACTTAAGCTACCGTATTCAGAGTTCCATTGAAGGTACATCTCTAGATCTTTATCGCTAACACTAGCTCGGACCTGAGTTAATGCATCCATGAAGTCCTGGAAGGTGACCGGTCGTACATCATCAGCCGAGATGTTGCAAATATCTCCAATTGATCGGATTGGTCCCAGTGCAGCCTCTCGACATAATCCATCCATATCAGACCCCGAATACCCATCAGTGAGTCTGCAAATCTCCTGAATATCTGCCTCGGTCAAGGAGTTCTTTTGCTTCTTCAATAAGTTCTTCACAATAGTATATCTTCCAGCGGATTCAGGAAGCGGAATATAAAGACGCTTTCGAAAACGACGTCCTATTATATCCTAACAATATGAATATTTGTATCCATAAAGTATGATTAATAAATACACTAACGAGCCGCTTCGTCGATCTCTTGAGGTCTATTGGTTGCACCTATTGAACTTATAAATATACAAGTCCCTGAATATTCCCATACGAAGACAATTACCAACTATTAAGATCCTATCTTCATCAGCTGTAGTACCACATCCATCCTAGAAAACAAAGATAAGCACCAAGATTTGCGGTACACATATATGCCAACTCACAAATTGAATCAGAAACTCTGTTTTAATTCTCCGAGAGGCTTCCACTTCACCATCAGTGCGTTGAGTCAACAATGAATCGATCTGATGAATATTAATATCTTCGGTTGCAGAAACCAACGCCAAGCTAATCTACCTACCTCATCGATAAATATTACGGCAGGCTGATGGCATCTTGCAACCGCAAATAAGGCCCTAACCTATGGGAACACACTTAATTTTGGATATGCCATCATGCTTCAGTAATTGAAATTTTACCATTTTCTCCCCTTCACCAACCCATTTGGAGGTTAATGAGGAAGAACTAGAATCGAAGTGGCGCACGTTAGCATGAGAATTTTAGAGTCCCCAATGAGGCCGATTTACCTAATGCTGAAAAAAGTAGCGCCAGATTGACTTGAGCGCCTAGGTTAGAACACAGGCAAACGATGGGACATAAAATCAATAAATACCTTGCAATGCACTTTCCGATCAGAGTTTTCCCTGTAAACGATCAATGTAAATAATGCGAAGCTGTTAACGAAACATGCACAACACCAACCGGTTCCGGGTGGACCAAATAAAAGAAGTCCTATGTTCAAATGGTGAGCCACCAATACATTAGTTCGTGGATAGGTGGAGCTTACCTTTGGGTGGGCCACGCAGACCAGTAAAAATATCTCTAATACAAATTCAATTGTTTCAACAATCTATGCTACGTAGGCATCAATGCTAATAGAAGAACATACGGGCGAAGCATAGGCCAAACCACGATTTCTTTAATCGTATTCTTCGCGTGTTCCAATCCTGCTATATCCTCCCAAGTAATGGATAATGAGCGGTCCATAATCTGGTCATGTTAGTTTTCAGGCATCATGGAAACATTACGAATACAATGAAGTTTACATACTTCGTTCATGATCATTTCGATCATACGAGGCTCGATATTTTTTAGACGCTCGTCAACTGGCTCCTCTGGATCAGCTTTAGAATCCTTGTTGACTCCATTTCCTCCAGAATTAGATTTACGATTAACATTGTTGTTGTTAAGGTTGTAAATCCTGTGGATGAAGTTAGTATATACATCGTCGGAATAGCAAATGTCCATGAAAGTACCGAAAATCGGAACGAAATTGCTCATCTTCCTCCTCCTCGGTCTTGTTTCTATTGTTGAATGGCGTGATAAACTTCCCACGTTTACCCGAAGTTCCAAGTGCTTTTTTGCGAGGGATAGCCGTGTTTTGATTGAGTCCACCTCTAGTTGACGCTGGCTGCCCACGAAAATTCGAATTCTGCTTCTTTTGATTTTCAACGATCTGTATATATGTGCGGTAAGTACGATACTTCTCAGATCCACGCCTATAAATGCAATGTTACCAATTGTTGTTTGGCCGTAACGAACTCACTAGTGCGGTCAATTTCTCCATCAGAATTATCGCTAGAGTCAAAGCACTTCTGTTGGAAATAGCTTTAGTAGGTATACTAGATATGGCCAAATCTCTCGCTTATACCCTTTTGATGTGTCCGCCTCCATTTGAATGCCTCGATGGCAGTGAATCAAACCGATCTACGGTATCAAACGTCTTTTTTTGATATCTACTATTTGCAGTTACGTCGATGTTTACGTTAGAAGTAAACCGGTTCTGCACTCTGTGTGGCAGGAACGTAAATAAGTAAAGCCATTGAGCTAACAGAAAAAATCATACCTATCGAACGTATTATCTCTATTGCCAGCCGTAATATAAGGGACAGTTGGTTGCGACTCCTCAGGATGAAATTGGAAATTGTCCGTTTGTGGTACGGTCAAGTTGTTTGTAGGCCGGACATTACGATAAGTTGGATTTGTTTGAAACGTAGTGCTGGGTGCTTGGGATACAACTGGCTTGAGACTCGAATTGAAGGTATTGATTGATGATGTTTTCGGAACTTGATTCTGTATGGTTTTCTGCAAGACGGTAATATCCAAAGGTGCAAGCTCAGGTAGCCCAGGAATGCAAACCTAGAAAAGTACAGAGAATTGATAAAGCAATCCAAGGCAAAGCGTATGGAGCACGAAACGGTACTAGTTTTTTCATTGCATCAGGTGTTAAAGTCGATTTTGCTTCGTGAATTTTACTGAAAAACCCTTTACGTTCTCGTTTTCTCTGCAAATTTTGCTCGATCTTTTGTGCAATCGGACAGGCTTGAAAATCCCGTGCAATCATTAGCTCCGAATATGTGCTTAACATTTTACAGACGAGGGATTTTGCCTCGCTTCGAGTCTGGATATTTACGTTGGTGTTTAGAAGCTCGGCGTCAACTAAATTTAAAGCGGCTCTGACACGAGAGGAGGCCTTTCTTTGGTGATCTGGAGTGACATCGCTACTCTCGTTAGAAGTTAATTTCTCTGCTGCGAAGAGATTCTTCTGAAATAAATGCAATTTGCTTGTGTCCATTGGATTCATGGTCAAGAAACCATCATTATTGGAACCCGCGGTTAAGCTTTGTTTATTATTCATAGAGACTACCGTTTTCGAGTAGAATCTAATTGGTCAGTTGAGTTGCAGAAGTTATAAATTGTAGTATGGCTGCGGCTAATAAAATGGATGTTTGAAACCAGAAGTGATTAAACCTCTAGTTAAATTGACAAGTATTCTAGGCATACACCATTCGTGTGTAAATGCTAATCCTATTCGATTGATGAAATCTACCATTTGTCAATCACTTACAGCACGGATTTATGAAAAGCAATAATTGCAATATTCTGGTTTAGCAAGACGGTCTGAGAGTGTATACAAACATATCATTCATGTAACTGATAATCAAAGCTTGAGCATTGACAAACAGTATTCAATTGAATTTTAATTCCAAGCACCTTTTACACTGTAATTCGCCATAACAAGAATATTAGCTTAAGCCAAACGCAATTATAAGAACTGTACGGATACTTCGTACATTGTCCAGGAGATTTAGGCCCAAACTAAATAGTTTTAATGAATTGGTATAGAACATGACAGGCTGTACACCAAGGGATATTATGCTGTATATAAAACGTCTGTATAGGTGTTTAAGAATCACGATGTATAAATCGGATTATACCACAGAAGGGAAAAGGAAACGCACCAAGCTGCACTACAAGATGTAAATCGAAGGGACACTGCTTGGATCTCTTCCGATGGTGAGCAGCTTAAAATGGCCACGAGATTTACTCAAATACTTTTCTCCAGACTACAAGTACATATGTTAGTAAATAGAAAAGGATCTTGATAACAAACTAATTGGCAAAATTTACGTACTCCAAAATGAGAATCGCCTTCCAGCCATCCTGGCCACTATGGGCAACACAAAAGCAGTCAGCAGCACCTTTAACTGGTTCATGTTTTCTTCCCACTCAGCCTCCAGATCATAATCATCTTCACTATCCTCCGTCTCCTCTTCAAGCACATCCACTTCCAAATCTGAATCTATTTCTTCTTGGTGAAGGGAGAGTTCCCCTAAAGCAGCCTCATCGAGGTAACCGTCACTGGTAACAGGTAAGGCCATGTTCGTATAATCTTACTGTGAGTGTGCTGCTCCTGAATGGCATACTAACACAAAATTTTACCTGGTCTCATAATAAATAATCAAGGTCGACAGATCGAGAAACAAATTTGGGGATTGGTTCATACACTTGATTCCGATGAATTCTCAGGCTCATAGGTGACGGATTTATTAAAAATACAAGCCTGCTGCGCTCAATGACGATTATCTACAGCGTCTAGACACTAAAGAAGAGACTGGCAACATGGCGATATGGATTTATTCATCTAGATTCACCCAGAAGTTGTACTAGGAAAACCGTTCCGGTTTATTGAAAATAGATTTCGCAAAGTTTAGATCTCAGCAACGGTAAGAGAAGGAGGGAGAGATTGCTTGAGCTTCTCAGCTTTGTCAAGATCAGCAACAACAAGGGTGTAAAGGTACTTGGAGCATCTAATCTTGAATTTGACTTCAGCGCCGTTCTTCTTGATACGAGCGGACCTGGCGTCCTTGCGGCGAGCGATTTCGAGGAAGTTCTTGATGTCTTGGACTTGCTTAGGCTACATTTTGTAAACAACAAGAATTAGTCAAGGGCCAAGTATCGTTTCTCATAACCATTGCATCCATCAACGCAATTTGGCAACGAAGATTTATGTGAAAGTGTCCTAACCATTATAAAGAACGGCCAAATAGATCGAAATGTCGAAAGAGAAAGAATGTTATACGGGTTATGAATATTTATTACTCTGTTGCTTCTGAAACTGCCATTCGTTGATTTATTGGCTTCCATATTCTTGATTTGGAATCAGAAGAACCAATCATATTGATGTACACAACCATTCGATTGGGCCATTTACCCATAATACAACCTCTCATTATTCAATTCAGCTCACAGTTTCAACCACAAAGTATGTATATATGTGGCAGTGGCTTTACTATGGAGTCAGTAATCAAAAGACTCTACTTTCGGTATTTGAGACCCCGTATTGCATGGTCTTTACTAACAATGCGTTGTTTTTCTGCATATCTGATCCACCTCTGTAAAGCCTCGTTTTCGAGAAGCTTGTCTAAGGAGTTGAAGTGCAATGCAAGTGTGTCGTTATCTATTAAGCGATGAACTGAGGAATGGCAAGGTCGACATATTAGTATCCCACTATCAAGCTGCTCCTTAGGATATATCTTCTTCTTAAGCATCTGTTTATGAGTGGTTTTCGGAATTAAGTGGTGAAATGTTAACGGCATACATCTTGCACAGAGTAAGCAATGCCCGGGTGGGATCGATTCTTCTTCAGGATTTGTCTCTTCGAGGTTTTGCTCTTTGTTATCAATGTGTTCAGCTAAGAAGTCGTTGTCGGACCACTTATCAACAATAGACTGACAAAAGAGGTGACTCTGGGCCTCATCAGTGCATATACCAAAAGATATCAGCTTATCAGAGAGTAACTGAGACAATATTATGGATCGGCTTTGTATCTCTTTTCGTTTGATTACAGAGGGTAGATCAGCGTTTGTCAAATCTACTCCAGGCGATGTAAATATGTTTGCCTCAACTACTTCGTTGGTAATGAAGTCGAGCGTCTCATCGTCAAACTCGAAGTCACCTTCAACATCAGACATAAAGAGGGAGTCTAGAACAATTCTACGCAACCGCGCTATGTCTATATTCATAAAATTGCTATTCTTCATTAGGCTCAATTGGAGGTATGATAAAAAGTGGAGTGTACAGTTTGCCACTCGATGCCCACATTTTATTGTATATGACTGAGCATGATGCATAAATCTGAATAATGACAAAGCAGCTGAGCGAATTACCTGCTCATCAATTAAAATTGCGGATACGGTTTCCGTTTTGTATTAGGCTGTCCTGCATTTGATTCGCAAGTCTTTACTGCGGTCTTCAATATTGCACACATCAAATGCAGTGATGCAATTGAGACGAACAAAGATGTAGCAAGATGTGCTGATGAGCTTACGGTTTATTTTCATATTTATACAAAAATAACAATGGGTGTATGATAAACAAATATAACTAGTGAATTAAACAATGTAGGTGGAGCTACTGACATTACCACCCTTTCCAGTCCAGTTGGTATGAACATAGGTACCAGGCTTGTCCAAAAGCTCGTATGTATGAGCACCGAAGTAATCACGTTGAGCTTGCAATAAGTTGGCGGGGAGGTAACCAGTTCTATAGCCATCATAGAAAGCAAGAGCGGTGGAGATGGCTGGTGTAGGGATACCAAGCAGGACGGCTTGGGAAATTACTACACGCCAGTCTTGGTGGGTGCGAGAGAGAGCCTTTTGGAAGAAGGGATCGAAGAGAAGAGATTCCAACTTGGGGTCACTCTGGTAAGCATTTCTGATGTCTCCGAGGAAGACGGATCTGATGATACAGCCACCACGCCACATCAAAGCAATACCGCCATAGTTAAGCTCCCATTGGTTTTCTTTAGCGGCTTCTCTCAAAAGCATGAATCCTTGGGCATAGGAGATGATCTTGGAGGCATACAAAGCATGGCCAAGTTGCTTAACAAACTCCTTCTTATCACCGGTGAACTTGACATCCTTGGGGCCATCCAAAATCTTGCTGGCTCTGAGGCGCTCATCCTTCAAAGCAGACAAGCAACGGGCAAATACAGCCTCACCAATCAAGGTGACAGGCATACCGTTATCGAGGGCGGAGACAGCGGTCCACTTACCGGTACCCTTCTGTCCAGCGGTGTCTCTGATCTTGGCAACCAAGGCGGTACCATCGGTATCCTTGAACTTCATGATATCACGAGTAATTTCAACAAGGTAGGAGTCCAACTCGCTCTTGTTCCACTCATCAAAGATATCACCGATTTCATCGTGATCGAGACCAAGACCATCCCTCAAAATTTGGTAGGCTTCGCAAATAAGTTGCATGTCACCATATTCGATACCGTTGTGGACCATCTTGACGTAGTGACCAGCACCAGTGCCACCAACCCAATCACAGCATGGCTCGCCATCGACCTTGGCTGAGATGGCTTGGAAAATGGGCTTTACGTGCTCCCAGGCTTGAATAGAACCACCAGGCATGATGGATGGGCCATATCTGGCACCCTCCTCACCACCAGATACACCAGCACCGACATAGTAAAGACCCTTGGCTTCGAGCTCCTTAGTTCTACGGATGGTGTCAGGGAAGTGGGAGTTTCCACCATCGATGATGATGTCGCCTTCTTCAAGATAAGGGAGAATTTGCTCAATGAAGGCATCGACAGCTGAGCCAGCCTTGACCATCAACATGACTTTTCTGGGTCTCTTCAACTTCTTGCACATCTCCTCGATGCTATGGGCGCCAACGATGTTGGTTCCCTTAGCCTCGTTAGCCAAGAAGTCGTCCACCTTGGAAACGGTTCTGTTATAAGCACAAACGACGAAGTTGTTGTCATTCATGTTGAGAATGAGGTTTTGGCCCTAGAGTAAGCCGATTGGTAAGTAATGGCTGGAGAAGATGGTCATATCAATACAACTAACCATGACGGCAAGGCCAATAACAGCGATATCAGCACTACCAAGGATAACAGTAATTAGTACAATGTCCAGAAAGAAACTAGCATGAATATTTGCGTAGCATGCAGGTCGAGGAAAGTCAACCTTCACAATATATGAGTGTAGATGCAGGGCTAGTAGAGAGGGATTAAACTCAACTTACACAGCTTGGGTAGACATATTTTGGAGTGGTAAAACTGACAATGTAGCTGAAGAACATCCATACGTTAATGTGAGTTTTATAGTCGCATCATAGGTAACTCGGAGTCGAGAAAGAGTTGAGCTTGGATGACGTTTGCGCACTATCAGTTACTCGATTGACAAATTGGGGTCATCCAGGTTGTTATCAAGAGTAATGCAGATACATGGAGTTGTTCAATCATTACATTATTGACAAACTCGGACTATGGATGGCGGCCGGGGCCAATTAGAGTGCGTCACCACCCAGGGTAAGAATTAAAATAGGACATATCCTGGACGCTTGGATACTGGATTGGTAAATGAGTAATTACTAATACACGGGCATTACAATATGACAGAGTTAAATCCGAATGCTTACTAAGGGTCATGTGTTTTTGGCAAGTGGAGTGACAAATAGCTAGATAATCCCTTAATCAGGATTAAGCTTTATCTTACTCATAGGTCGAGGAAGCGACCATTTTCATAGGAGATGCAACCAATGGCTATTTCCAAGCATCAATGACGAAACGGTGAACTCGGGTAAATCAGCGATCTAGGTATGTTGGGTAAATAAGTCAGCGGCATTACTGGGGTTCCATGCTCGGAGAAATCCTCTGTGCAATGTCACGGGTTGCTATCAATTTCCATGGCATTTGAGAACAAACAATGTTCCTGGTATCCGTTCGTTATTATAAGACTCTGGTAGATATCACCAGATAGTGGCCGGTATCCGGGATCCATGATACCTGTCATCGTTTGACCAGAAATTGGGTGCCACAAATTCACTATTCATAGGTGGGAGAGATCCATGAATCATGACGCATAAACATCACTCAAATAGGTTTCCTCACCCCAACGCAGTCCATTAGCTGGCCTAACCGGAGTGTGAGGAAGCGTCAGAACAGGTATTCCTGAATTTCATCCGATATCCTCGCTGTCTATCTCACGCGAGCTCTATTTTGCATGTTGGTTGGCCAATTCTTTTAATATTACAGTGTAATGAAAATCTACATAGATAAGCTCGTTTGCTCTTTGAGCGGAGTTTGATAATGGCAATGTTCTTCAAAGCCATCCAACGTTACACTGCCAGAGACAAAGCCTCATTAAACTAAATGCTGTGACGTTCCGGGCTTGCACACAACATACATCCCGAATATTTGATTGTATGGAGAATACACCTGGCTGAGAATTCGAATGTCCACAAGCGTGCCATTGTCAGAATTTGAAAAACATGACTCAGCGGTCCATACTGACGGAATTATTTTGAAGAGCGCGTATCAACCTTAACCGCCACCACATTCATCTGTTAGTATGGCTGATTACGGTATTCCACTGGCCTGGTTAGATTGCTGGATACGCGTTTAAACTTGTTTTATATTGTGCAGCCAGAGTTGTGACATGAAAGGTGTTGAGAACCTTACCACATTGGCGCCTTTGATTGGTTGGCAACTTATTTTAATCGAGGCAGCTAGAGTGCACTGTGATGTGGGTTAAACTCATTTGTTGGTCGCAAGAATATGCTAATTGCTAATTAGGCACTTTCAGGTTTGGTGTAAGGCAAAGTACATACATATTTCAGAAGGTACAATCCCAAGGATATCACCTTCTTTCATCAGACTACATTACAACTACATGCAATTTTCCATGGATTGATACTGATGTATAGCCAAATATATGTCATGCAATGGTTATGTTGAAATATGGCACAGAGATAAGAATCAAATACATTATTCTTGCCAAGTCCAATCTGATATGTGGTGATTTACAATGTGTTTGGCAGTTGGTATACTGGGTGCAAACTTTGGTAATGGTATGCCTCAAAGATTATAGAATTGATTTTTGGTTACCAGCACAAGATTGCTGGATGTATTGGTGCTCAGCCCTTATGAAGAATCTCAAAGTTGCAATTTGTTGGACTTTTAGCTGGTATTCAGCTGGTGTTTCTGCTTCAAATGTTAAGTTGCAATTTTTGGTGGAAGTAATGAACAGCTGATTACCAAATTTGGTATGAATGCTAGTTGGCCCAGTCTTCACTGGGAAAGTATGTCTGCTTGTCTACTGTGAAGCTAGTACCTGAGATGTTGAGGGCAGTCACTTTTGGGAAAGTTGGAATTCTGCTGATATTATGATGGTATTCTGCTGGCCTTCCCTTTGAAAAAGTAACTTAGTCTTGCAGGTGGATCCAATCCAGATCAGTTGTCAGGATCCCACAATGAGGCCATCATAAGCCAGTAGGTTGAAATTCATGACCCTCTTCACAATCTTGTGGCAGGATTGTGACAGTGTCTTGCTGATTCTACTGCCAAATATAGAAAAATTTTAATGGTGTTTGGATGGCCTTTATATTGGGTTTGCATGACATTAAGGCAGTCCTAATGAGGTCAGTTGTAAGAGTCTTGGAGATATTGGAAGTGATTGGGAGGACAAGTAGATTATGTGGTTTTCACTTAATGATTTACTGAATGTAAAAGTAGCATTTATACTTTTGCATGGTCTTGGCATTACAAACATGTAGAATAGGCTAAGGAAGGTTCCAGGGACATGTGTGCAAGGTTTGGGGCTGTTTGGACAACTTTGAGAATTTTCATGTCCTGGGTACCTGGTATTTTGGTCAAAATATTTTAAATAAATCCTGAAAAGGAATTTTGTCAGTATTCTCTAGGATTTGAAGGTAATGATCTAAGTGACTAAGTTAGGTGAATATTTAGGTAGAATTACCAACTCTTACAACACTCTCACCCAGCTAAATATTAATACTGACTAGTCCAAATTTTTACCTAAAATATTCAAGGTTGTCTCTAGCTAATGGTTTGTTAAATACGTCTGCAATCAATTCATCCAAAGGACAGTAAACTAAGCCAACTAAGCTATTCTCTATAGCTTCATGCATGAAATGATGTATAATATCTATGTGCTTAGTTCAAGCATGAAAAATTGGATTTCTACCTAATAGTATGTTGTAAGAGTCTTGGAGATATTGGAAGTAATTGGGAGAACAAGTAGATTATGTGGTTTTCACTTGATGATTTATTGAATGAAAAAGTGGTATTTATACTTTTACATGGTCTTGGCATTACAAACATGTGGAATAGGTTAAGAAAGGTCCCAGGAGCATGTGTGCAAAGTTTGGGGCTGTTTGGACAACTTTGAGAATTTTCATGTTCTGGGTACCTGGTATTTTGGTGAATTATAAGTAAATCCCAATGAGGAATTTGGTCAGTATTCTCTAGGATTTGAAGGTAATCATCTAAGTGAACAAGTTAGGTGAATATTCAGGTGGAATTACAAATTTTTGCAACATTGTATACATCCCTGATTATCTTGAAATAAAGTAATAGGCAATTTTTGACATAGGCCTAAATCTGTAAAAAGCTTTCTTAACCACATTGCTTCTTTTGTAGCTTCACAGGCTGCCATATACTCTGCCTCTGTGGTGGAAAGTGCTATGGTTGATTGCATTCTTGAATACAATGAAACTGCTCCTTGATAGTAAAGAAAGGTGTGTCCTGAGGTGGAACTTCTGTCTTCTAAATTTTGTCCCCAATCATCATCAGAGTATCCCACAAAATTCTGTTCTGAATCCCTATAAGTGTATCTTAAGCAGACATTAGCAGTTCCTTTCAGATATCTAAAAGTCCCCATAACTGCTGCAATTTAACCAGATCCATAGTTCTGATTATGCCAGCTGACAACTCCCACTGGATATGAGATATCTGGACATGTTCCAGGCATGATATACATCAGACTGCCAACCATACATTGATATGGAAAGTCAGGGCTTTCAGATGGCAGCAAGCACTCTTGATTTGGTTGAGTTTTGACCAAGTTGAGGTTTGTCTCCCTATGAAAAATTTTTGTAATGATTCCATCAAAAGGCCGTCACAAATTTAAAGTCCCATGACTAAGAGGTACTGATCCCTTCAGGACACTGTCCAGAGAATGTTGAGTAATAATTGCACCCCAGATTTCACAAATACTTGGTCAAAATTTTTCACCACAACAATATATAAGTGGCTTTTGATTAGTTCCCTGCCAAGTTGCTCACTTTCTGACCCTGGACACTCTATCACCTCCTATGTTTGTATGCATTGATTGGCTATTGCCTCTTTTTCACACTCCTTACTTCCTGACTCAACTGTTTCTCTTACTTTCAATGAGTAGAAATTTAATTATTACCATTGAAACTTCAGTTGTACCTCACTTGCCAATTCTACTGACCTATATAAGCTTCTATACCCTACACTATCATTAAGCCCAACCCCACACTCAACAAGTAGCTCCATCAAATTCCACCACTCAATATGTATTTCTGCTGTAAAGCTCTGGTTCCACAACTTTGGCAGGAACCCAACAGCTTTATGCCACTGTTCATTCACTGGTTCCCACATGTGGTGGTGGGGTCTCAGTGACACCCACTGGTAGATGTGCTCATTCCCATATATTCTACTTCCCTTACATTAGTTTTATCCCATTTAACTTACTTGATCAGTACCATCCCATAAGCCAGCTGACTAACACACCTGCTTACCTTACTGTATAGGTTATCCCTCACTTTATGTAAGATTACTTGATGTAAGTGCTTATATATTAGGCAGGTACCCACACTACTCCTACTGATTATTGTTGTAAGAGTCTTGGAGATATTGGAAGTAACTGGGAGGACAAGTAGATTATGTGGTTCTCACTTAATGATTTATTGAATGAAAAAGTAGTATTTATACTTTTACATGGTCTTGGCATAATAAGCATGTAAAATAGGTATAGGAAGGTCCCAAGAGCATGTGTGCAAAGTTTGGGGCTGTTTGGACAACTTTGAGAATTTTCATGTTCTGGGTACCTGGTATTTTGGTGAAAATATTCTAAGTAAATCCCAACAAGGAATTTTGGTCAGTATTCTCTGGGATTTGAAGGTAATGATCTAAGTGACTAAGTTAGGTGAATATTTAGGTGGAATTCCAAATTTTTTACAACAAATATGAGATATCTGGCCATGTTCCAAGCATGATATACATCAGACTGCCAACCATAGATTGATAAGGAAAGTCAGGGCTTTCAGATGGCACCAAGCTCTCTTGATTTGGTTGAGTTTTGACCAAGTTAAGGTTTGTCTCCATTGGGGTAGTTGCTGGTTTACAATCTTCCAGTTGGTACTTTTTTAATATATCTTGAATATACTTGAATTGGCTTAGGGTCATAGTCTGGGTACTTCTGTCTATGGAGAACTTGATCCCAAGTAGTAACTGAGTTCTCCTAGATTGGACATCTTGAACTCCTTAGATAGGCTGGATTTAGTCTCTTCTAATGTTTCTAGGTTATTGGTGGCTATAATAAGATCATCCACATATAGAGCTAATAGAACTGGATTGGCTCTATCTGGCTTATATTATATACTATAGTCAGCATTACTCCTTTTGAAACTCAAAGATTCCAAATAAGAATCTATCTTGCAATTTCAAGCTCTTGGTGATTGTTTGAGACCATATAGTAATTTTTAAGCTTGTAGACCAAATGGGGGTTATCTTGGTCAGCAAACCCATCAGGCTAGCTTATATACACGTCCTCATCAAGTTCTCCATTCAAAAATGCAGTTTTTACTGTTGTAAAAATTTGTATTTCCACCTAAATATTCACCCAACTTAGTCACTTATATCCTCACCTTCATATCCTAGAGAATACTGACCAAATTCCTTGTTGGGACTTAGAATATTTTCACCAAAATACCAGGTACCCAAAACATCAAAATTCTCAAAGGTGTCCAAACAGCCCCAAACTTTGCACACATGTTCTTGGGACCTTCCTTAACCTATTTTACATGTTTGTAATGCCAAGACCAGGTAAAAGTATAAATACTACTTTACATTCAATAAGTCATTAAGTGAAAACCACATAATCTACTTGTTCTCTGAATCACTTCCAATATCTCCAAGACTCTTAAAACAGGTTATCAGTCCCAAGCTGCCACTCTCTGCAATGTCTACTACTGCTATTACTGGAATTTTTCCTCTGCTGAAAAGCTGGATGTATCTAACTGCCAAGTGTGGAAGGTGAAGATGAAGATGCTGCTACAAGAAAGAGGCCTTTGGGATATAGTCATGGGAGAAGAATGCCCTCCTAAAAACATAGGAGAGGAAGCCTTCAAGTACCAGAAGAAAAAGCAAAGTGCTTTTAACTGCATTTGCCTTAATGTTAAAGACAAATTGCTAATGGAATGCTCAAGAGCAAAAATGCAAAGAATGCCTGCAAGGCATTAGAAGACACATAGCAGTCATGGTCAGCTGCTAAGAAAATGTATCTGAGATGAAAATTCTTTACTACAAAGATGCTGCCAGGAGAGAAATGAAAAATCTAATTAACAGAATTACCCTGCTGGTAGATGAGATGGAATCTGTGGGTGTACCAACTACTGATGAGGATGTGATAGTTACCATCCTGAACAGCCTGACAGACAAGTTTCAGGGCCTTGTATCAGCCCTAGAGTCCAGAACTGAAGATTTGACCTTAAATTATGTATATGGAAGGCTCCTGGATGAAGAATTAAGAAAATCAAGCGCCAATAAGAAGGAAGAAGAAAATGCTTTAATAAGCAATGATAACCAACAAAGGAGGTACCCAAGACCCTACAAAGGCAACAGCAACCTGTTTTGTAACTACTGCAAAAGGAAAGGACACACATCAGACCAATGTCTCAAAAAGAAAGATAATCAGCAAGAGAAGCCTGAATATGGAAATGCTGCAACAACTGAAGATAGAATATTCATATCTGCACTAAGTATGACCACAAACAAGGATTCTCAGATGTGGTATATTGACTCTGGAGCATCTCAACACTTTACCCACCAAAAATAACTTTTTACACAATATCAAGAAATTCCAATTAAGAAGGTTTTCATGGATGACAATAGAACACTTAATGCAGTGGGAGAATGAACTATCCAAGTAAACCTTAGAAGCAGTAAAGGAAGCCATACACTGACCTTTAAAGAAGTACTCTATGTACCAGAAATAGCCAAGAACCTACTCTCTGTAAGCTAGGCCACAGCAGAAGGACTCAGTTTCAATTTTGACAATTCTGGATGCAGGATCGCTGATCAAAATGGTGCTCATATTGCTTTGGGCATCAGAGATCCAAATCTATACAAGTTGACTTATATTCCATCATATCTGGAAGCCAATATAAGTAACTTAAATGAAGAAACACCAATGCTTTGGCACAGGAGATTTGGACACATCAATTTTGATTATTTGTGTAAAATGATCAAAGATCAGCTAATTTCTGGAGTGAAAATTAGTCCCCCAGCTAATTTGGAGCACTGTGAAGCCTGCATATATGGGAAACAAGCCAGACAACCATTCAAGAGCTCTGTGTTAATCAAAACTAAGAAAAAATTAGATCTAATTCACTCAGATCTATGCGGACCTATGCAAAATTTATCCTAGGTGGGATAAAGTATTTAATGACTTTTATTGATGAATATACAAGATACACCTGGGTCTACTTCATGGAGAGA
Source organism: Basidiobolus meristosporus CBS 931.73 (assembly GCA_002104905.1). Classification (NCBI taxonomy): domain Eukaryota; kingdom Fungi; phylum Basidiobolomycota; class Basidiobolomycetes; order Basidiobolales; family Basidiobolaceae; genus Basidiobolus; species Basidiobolus meristosporus. Next base: position 29,256 of record MCFE01000130.1, on the reverse strand, counting down.
AAGGAAGAAGCTCTGTCTAAGTTCAGGGAGTCTAAAGCCATGGTGGAGAGAGAAACTGGTGAAAAAAACAAGAAAATATGCTCTGATAATGGTGGAGAATATACCTCAAAACTCTTCATCCAGTTCTGCAAAATTCATGGGATAAAGCAAGAGACTACTGTACCATACTCCCCACAGCAAAATGGAGTAGCAGAACAAGCTAACAGATCAATAACTGATATGGCAAGATCTAGGATCCATGATCAAAAATTATCCTGTGATTTTTGGGTGGAATCAGTTGTCACTGCTGTATACCTTAAAAATAGGAGTTATAACAGAATACTTCATGATTCTACTCCATTTGAAGCATGGTATGGGTACAGACCAAGTGCAGAACATCTAAGAATATTTGGGTGTACAGCATATGCCAAAAAACTGGCCAGAAATCAGTCAAAATATGAGCCAAAAAGTGTAAAATGCATATTTTTGGGCTACTGCAATGAGAGTAAAGCATACAGACTCTACAATACCAAAGCAAAGAAGCTGATCAAGTCCAGGGATGTGTTGTTTGATGAAAATTCAAAATTTTCACAAAAAATGACATCAGATGATGACATAAATTTGATCACAAGTCCACCAATTGTCAGGATTGAATCAGAGCAAAACAGTGAATATTTTTTAACTCCAGAGGACTCTACAACCATGGTTCAGCCTGAAACAGTGCCCAGGAATATCCCAGAAGTGATCATTCCAGTATCAAATGCCTGGTGATCCAATTAGACAAGAAGTAGCCCAAATTACTATATCAATGAGGGTACAAACTTAGCCTATGCCTATTCAGTCCATATTGATGAACCCCAGACTGTAAAAGAGGCCCTAGATAGCCCTCAGACAAAGTTTTGGAGATCTGCAATGACTGAGGAATATCAGGCCCTGATAGAAAAGCAAACTTGGGACTTAGTCAAATTACCAATCAACCAAAAATCATTTGGATGCAGATGGGTCTTCAAGACAAAATACAAGGCTGATGGTACAATTGAAAGATACAAAGCAAGACTTGTGGCCAAAGGATACTCCCAAACAAAAGGACTTGACTATACCAAGACCTTTGCACCGGTAGCCAAGTTTAATTCCATCAGATTAATATTGGCTATTGCAGCTAAATATAAGTTTTTTATTCATCAAATGGATGTAAAAACTGCATTTTTGAATGGAGAACTTGATGAGGATGTGTATATGGACCAGCTTGATGGGTTTGTTGACCAAGATAACCCCCATTTGGTCTACAAGCTTAAAAAGTCACTATATGGTCTCAAACAATCACCAAGAGCCTGGAATTGCAAGATAGATTCTTATTTGGAATCTTTGAGTTTCAAAAGGAGTAATGCTGACTATAGTATATAATATAAGCCAGATAGAGCCAATCCAGTTCTATTAGCTCTATATGTGGATGATCTTATTATAGCCACCAATAACCTAGAAACATTAGAAGAGACTAAATCCAGCCTATCTAAGGAGTTCAAGATGTCCAATCTAGGAGAACTCAGTTACTACTTGGGATCAAGTTCTCCATAGACAGAAGTACCCAGACTATGACCCTAAGCCAATCCAAGTATATTCAAGATGTACTAAAGAAGTACGAATGGAAGACTGTAAACCAGCAGCTACCCCAATGGCAACAAACCTTAACTTGGTCAAAACTCAACCAAATCAAGAGAGCTTGGTGCCATCTGAAAGCCCTGACTTTCCTTATCAATCTATGGTCGGCAGTCTGATGTATATCATGCTTGGAACACGTCCAGATATCTCATATTCAGTGGGAGTTGTCAGCCAACATAATCAGAATTATGGATCTGATCATATTGCAGCAGTTAAGTGGATTTTTAGATACCTAAAAGGAACTGCTGATATCTGCTTAAGATACACTTATAAGGATTCAGAACAGCATCTTGTGGGATACTCTGATGCTGACTGGGGGCAAAATTTAGAAGACAGAAGACCCTCCACAGGATACACCTTTCTTTACTCTAAAGGAGCAATTTCATGGAATTCCAGAAAGCAACCAATCATAGCACTTTCCACCACAGAGGCAGAGTATATGGCAGCCTGTGAAGCTACAATAGAAGCAATGTGGTTAAGAAAGCTTTTTACAGATTTAGGCCTATGGCAAAAAACGCCTATTACTTTATTTCAAGATAATCAAGGATGAATACAATTAGGTAGAAATCCAACTTTTCATGCCAGAACCAAGCACATAGATATTAGACATCATTTCATACGTGAAGCTATAGAGAATAACTTAGTTAGCTTAGTTTACTGTTCTACAGATGAAATGATTGCAGACATATTTACCAAACCATTAGCCAGAGACAAGTTTGAATATCTTAGGTCAAAATTAGGACTGGTCAGTATAAACATTTGGCTGAGTAGGAGTGTTGCAAAAATTTGTGATTCCACCTAAATATTCACCTAGCTTAGTCACTTAGATCATTACCTTCAAATCCTAGAGAATACTGACCAGATTCCTTGTTGGGATTAACTTGGAATATTTTCACCAAAATACCAGGTACTCAGAACATGAGAATTCTCAAAGGTGTCCAAACAGCCCCAAACTTTGCACACATGTTTTTGGGACCTTCCTTAACCTATTTTTTGTGTTTATAATGCCAAGACCAGGTAAAAGTATAAATACTACTTTTACATTCAATAAATCATTAAGTGAAAACCACATAATATACTTGTTCTCTGAATCACTTCCAATATCTCCAAGACTCTTAAAACATTTGCATCCATTTGATGAATAAAAAACTTATATTTGGCTGCAATAGCCCATAGACTTGTTCCATTGTGCCATTGATCATAGTGCCAGAAAGTGCTGTATATTTTGTTATTAATCTGATATTTTAGGGTCATATGCATGTCAATTTTGATCCCAAATTGGCACTGTATGGCACCATCTGCCACTCTGTAGCATGATCAGGCACCATCTGGCATGCTATGGTACTATTGGGCACTATAATCACCTGGAATGATTGAACAAGTCTAATACTAATCTGATGGAATTAAACTTGGCTATTGGTGCAAAGGGCTCAGTATAGTCAAGTCCTTTTGTTTGGGAGTATCCTTTGGCCACAAGTCTTGCTTTGTATCTTTCAATTGTACCATCAGCCTTGTATTTTGTCTTGAAGACCCATCTGCATCCAATTGATTTTTGGTTGATTGGTAATTTGACTAAGTCCCAGTTTAATTTTCCATCAGGGCCTGATATTCCTCAGTCATTGCAGATCTCCAAAACTTTGTCTGAGGGCTATCTAGGGCCTCTTTTACAGTCTGGGGCTCATCAATATGGACTGAATAGGCATAGGCTAAGTTTGTACCCTCATTGATATAGTAATTTGGGCTACTTCTTGTCTAATTGGATCACCAGGCATTTGATACTGGAATGATCACTTCTGGGATATTCCTGGGCACTGTTTCAGGCTGAACCATGGTTGTAGAGTCCTCTGGAGTTAAAAAATATTCACTGTTTTGCTCTGATTCAATCCTGACAATTGGTGGACTTGTGATCAAATTTATGTCATCATCTGATGTCATTTTTTGTGAAAATTTTGAATTTTCATCAAACAACACATCCCTGGACTTGATCAGCTTCTTTGCTTTGGTATTGTAGAGTCTGTATGCTTTACTCTCATTGCAATAGCCCAAAAATATGCATTTTACACTTGTTGGCTCAAATTTTGACTGATCTCTGGGCAGTTTCTTGGCATATGCTGTATACCCAGATTTTCTTAGATGTTCCACAATTGGTCTGTACCCATACCATGCTTCAAATGGAGTAGAATCATGAAGTATTCTGTTATAACTCCTATTTTTAAGGTAAATAGCAGTGACAACTGATTCCATCCAAAAATCATAGGATAATTTTTGATCATTGACCATAGATCTTGCCAATTTAATTATTAATCTGTTGGCATGTTCTGCTACTCCATTTTGCTGTGGGGAGTATGGTACAGTAGTCTTTTGGTTTATCCCATGAATTTTGCAGAAGTTGTTGAAGAGTTTTAAGGTGTATTTTCCACTATTGTCAGAGCAAATTTTCTTGATTTTTTCATCAGTTTCTCTCTCCACCATGGCTTTGAACTCCCTGAGCTTAGATAGAGCTTCTTCCCTTCTCTCTAAGAAGTAAACCCATGTGTATCTTGTATAATCATCAATTAAAGTTATTAAATATTTTATCCCACCTAAGGATAAATTTTGCATAGGTCCACACAGATCTGAGTGAATTAGATCTAATTTTTTCTTAGTTTTGATTAACACAGAGCTCTTGAATGGTTGTCTGGCTTGTTTCCCATATATGCAGGCTTCACAGTGCTCAAATTTACCAGGGGATCAATATTTAATCCAGAAATTAGCTGATCTTTGATCATTTTGCTCAAATAGTCAAAATTGATGTGCCCAAATCTCCAGTGTCAGAGCGTTGGTGTTTTTACACTTAAGTTACTTATATTGGCTTCCAAATATGATGGAATATAAGGCAACTTGTATAGATTCTGAACTCTGATACCCAAAGCAACATGGGCACAATTCTGATCAGTGATCCTGCATCCAGAATTGTCAAAGCTGAAACTGAGTCCTTCTGCTGTAGCCTTGCTTACAGATAGTAGGTTCTTGGCTATTTTCATGTTCTGCAAACCTGGTATTTTTGTGAAAATATTCCAAGTATATGCTAACAAGGATTTAGGTCAGTATTCACTAGGATTTGAAGGTAATGAATTAAGTGACCAAGTTAGCTGAATATTTAGGGGGAATTACAAACTTCACAATGAATCCAACAATGAGTGCAATGCTGCTCTGTTAATGTTTTAGGAATGACATACATTCCATTGCCCCTGGTCTTGATTTTGTAATGGCCCTTGACAGGATTGTTCATATGACTTTTTATGGAGTACCATAAGGGATGATAGTAAGATAGCTGCTTTACAACCTTTGGAGATACTGGATCCTTAAGAAAAAAAATTGAGAAAAGGCCGGCACAATACTGCCACAATATTGGCTGAAATCCCCATATCTCAAAACTGTCAACTCTTAGTATCTCAGGCACTAGCTGCTAGACCAACAAGCAGTCATACTTGACAGGAGGAGACTAGGCCAACTAGAATTCATGCCAAATTTGGTAACCAGTTGCTCATTACATCTACTGGAAATTGAAGGAAATACACCAGCTTAATTCTAAGTTTGAGATTTTTTGCAGGGGAAGCAATTGGGAGAACAAGTAATTCAAGTGTACTGTGTATGATGATTTGTTGAATGTAAAATCAGTGTCACTATGCATACAAGGTCTTGGCAAAACAAACTTGTAGAATATGTTTGGGAAGGTCTTAAGGGCATGTGTGCAAAGTTTGGGGCTGTTGGGACAAATCTGAGATATTTTATGCTCCAGGTACCTGATGCTTTGAAGAAAATGTGTCATGCAAATCCCATCAAGGAATTTTGGCAGGACTCTTTAAGATTTGTAGACTATGATCTGAGTGATTAAGTTAGACAAATATTCAGGTGAAATTATAAGACTTGCAACACTAGGTAGCCAATATTTTGGTTATATATTCCAAGATTTGTAAGATACTGTAGAAGTGCTCAAGTTGACAGAATATTTGCAGCCATAGTATTTTTCCAGCAACCCAAGGTAGCTGAGATATGTATACAAAGTAACAAAGCAAGAAGTGTTGTATCAGCCATATTTCTGGGTCTAGTAACACTGCTAATTGCTTAGATTCTATCTTGGTATATGGGCTCAGAAAATGATAGGATACACATGTTTGCAGCTTTATTTGGGGTATCCTTAGTGCCAACACCCATTGCTCAGAATTCATATTCATACTTCACAAGATGGTGATTGAGTGCTAATAAATCTTTTGCTGATATGGAAATACTACCAATTCCAAGAGCAGGTGCATTGATAACTTGGAAGTAATTTTGAGTGGGTTAATTGAGAATGTTTTTTCACTTCATGACTAATCTGTTGTAAGAGTCTTGGAGATATTGGAAGTGACTGGGAGAACTAGTAGATAATGTGGTTTTCACTTAATTATTTATTGAATGTAAAAGTAGTATTTATACTTTTACATGCTCTTGGCATACAAAAACATGTAGAATAGGTTAAGGAAGGTCCCAAGAGCATGTGTACAAAGTTTGGGGCTGTTTGGACAGCTTTGACAATTTTCATGTTCTGGGAAAATATTTCAAGTAAATCCTGACAAGGATTTTGGTCAGTATTCTTTAGGATTTGAAGGTAATGATCTAAGTGACTAAGTTAGGTGAATATTTAGGTGGAATTACGAGTTTTTACAACATAATCAAGTAGTAGTTGTTCCTCCTTACTCACCAAGTCCTTAGTCCTTTAACCTATTGTAGAGCTTTGTCAAATGACTAGTTGACTGCTATCCAATATGTCTGTTCCAAGCTCAGGAGGATTGAGGCCAGTAGAGGAAGTACCAATCAATATATATATATATATATATCAACACTCGATTGTTACACAGTAGGCAAAGCCACCTTGATATTTCAATGGACTACCTTGATCAGGGACTGGTAGCGTACTAACATGCATGATGCAAATTTGAGAATAATCAGTATTCTGTCAAGGTACCTACACAAAATTTGAAGTTTCGTAACATCACCAATATGTACTGATGGTGCAAAAAAGAGATTTCCAGCAAAGGTATGGGAAAAATGAAAACAATCGAAATGTAAGGAATGTCCGTAGACTCGGGCGATAAGGGCTTCTGGCTTTTTCAGAGTATACAAGAATGCTTTTTTGCATTCTTTACCATACCACCCACATGCAAGATCTATTGTCAAGTCCCAAGCAGCGGAGTTGTCTGAAACAACGTTTATTATAATTCATAACGTACCGGGTATTACTGTGTACAAAGCCATATGTATATTACTGAAGTGGACACGGGTCTTCAATGTTGATCCAATTATACAGCTATTTTCTGCGAGTGGGCTTCATTGCTTGCAGATTGTAATGCGCGCTGCTTTATTCCTCCCGTGGCGGGTAGGAATGTACTCCCCATCAAGTAGCTGTCTACCTCCCGGGCAGCCTGCCGTCCTTCATCAATTCCCCATACAATCAGGCTCTGTCCGCGACGACAATCACCGGCAGCAAAAATGCCAGGTAGACTGGTTCCATACTTACCGACGGGTGTCTCTATAGTAGTGTTCTTATTGGTCTTGAGGTTCAATGATTGAATCAATTTCTCCTCTGGTCCCAAGAAGCCCATGGACAACAACACCAAATCGGCCTTAAAGAATCTCTCCGAATTGGGGATCTCATTCATGGTCCACCGTCCCGCATCATCTTTCACCCATTCGACTTGAACGGTGTTGATTCCCTTCACTCTGCCATTCCCATCAGAAACAAACTCCTTTGACAGGATGCAATATTCGCGTGGGTCTTTTCCGTATTGCAACTGCACCTCGGCATGGCCATAGTCTACCTTGAATACACGTGGGAACTGCGGCCAAGGGTTTTCCTTGGCTCGTTTGGCAGGTGGCTGAGGAAGTAGCTCGAAGTTGGTGATCGATAGAGCGCCATGGCGAGCGGAAGTTCCAATACAATCGCATCCAGTATCTCCACCACCAATTACCACGACATGCTTATCCTTAGCGCTGATATACCGCCCATTTTCAAGATTCGAATCCATTAGACTTTGGGTGTTCAGTTGTAAGAACTCCATGGCGAAGTGGATTCCATCCAAGTGGCGGTTGGCAATCGGGAGATCGCGTGGCCATGTGGCGCCAGTGGCAATCAGCATAGCGTCATTTTCGCTCCGGATCTGATTAGCATCAACATCGGTACCTATGTTGGCATTAGGGACAAATGCAATGCCTTCTGCAGCCAGAAGGTCCAGGCGACGTTGAACTATCTTTTTGTCCAATTTCATGTTGGGAATGCCATACATCAGAAGCCCGCCCATCCGATCATTTCTATCATACACTGTGACTGAATGGCCGGCTTTGTTAAGCTGATCAGCCGCAGCTAGCCCTGCAGGCCCTGACCCGATGATGGCCACCTTCTTTCCTGATCGCTGGTTGGGGGGTCTGGGTACAATCCAACCTTGCTCAAACCCACGATCAATAATGGCTGCCTCGATGCTCTTGATGCTTACCGGAAGTTCATTGATGCCTAGAACACAGGCTCCTTCACAAGGGGCGGGGCATACGCGGCCGGTGAATTCCGGGAAGTTGTTCGTCATCATAAGCCTTTCTAAAGCATCTTTCCATTGATCCTTGAAGATCAACTCATTCCACTTGGGAATAACATTCCCAATTGGACAGCCATTGTCTGATTGACAAAACGGAATGCCACAGTCCATGCAGCGTGCAGCCTGAGTACGAAGCTCTTCTTTGGTCAGACGGTTATTCACCTCCTTCCAATCCTTCAACCGCTTCTGCGGGTTGCGGTAGGCATCCACCTTCCTCTTGTACTTCATAAAGCCTTTCAGTTTATCTAGTTTGGCCACCCGTTTCATTTGCGCTTCTCCATCAACCGCAGTATCCTCGATGTCAAGGATTGCTGGCTCATGTTCGCCTGGCTTGCCGATATCTAGATCCTTGACACTCTCCACTAACTTGGGAGTGGAGAGGATGCTTTGTTGCTTGCTCTCCTCAAGAACTCTCTTATAGTCAGTAGGCATGACACGAACGAACTTGGGAAGGAAATGGGAGAAATTTTTAAGTACGCGCTCGGCAACGCTCGACTTGGTGAAGAAAAAGTGATCCTCAATTGTGCTCTTCAAGAATCGAATTTCCTCATCATCGTTCACCGTATCAAGCTCAACCATTTCCATATTACACTTGGGTCTGAAATCGTTGTTTACATCCAGAACGTAAGCAATACCCCCGCTCATACCCGCTGCAAAATTTCGACCAGTTGACCCCAAGATAATGGCACGACCACCAGTCATATACTCGCACCCGTGATCCCCTAATCCTTCGACAAGAGCAATGGCCCCGGAGTTTCGCACGCAGAATCGCTCAGCTGCGATGCCTCGGATAAAGGCTCTACCACTGGTGGCGCCATACAGACACACATTTCCAACAATGATGTTCTCCTCAGATTTGAAGGACGAATTGGCTGGTGGATAAATAACAACGCATCCCCCCGAGAGACCTTTACCGACATAATCATTGGAGTCCCCTTCCAACTCCAGCATAACTCCCGGAGCTAAGAAGGCACCAAAGCTTTGACCCGCGGACCCAGTCAACTTCACATGAATTGTACCATCCGGAAGTCCTTGCTCGCCATACTTTTTGGAAATTTGATAGCTGAGAGTGGCGCCGACGGCACGATCTGTATTGACCACCTTTCCGTCGATATAGACCGATTCGCCATTCGCTAACGCAGATTCCGCTTCGAAGATCAATTTGTTGTCGAGCCGAGTATGCAGCAAATGGTCTTGTTTACGGTTATTTACCATAGCAACATTCTGGCGTAGCGTGTGGGCAGGGACCAGAATCGCAGATAGATCTAGATTTTGGGTCTTGAAGTTCCTAACCTCCTCATTGACATGCAAACATTCAACATGTCCCACCATCTCCCTAATCGAACGGAATCCAAGCTTGGCCATGATCTCCCTTAGTTCCTCCGCGACGTAGTAGAAGAAATTGATCACGTGCTCGGGGCTTCCTTCAAACTTCTTCCGCAGCTCAGGATCCTGGGTTGCGATTCCAACGGGGCAGGTGTTGAGGTGGCACTTGCGCATCATGATACAGCCCATGGCGATCAGTGGGGTCGTGGCAAAGCCCCATTCCTCTGCGCCAAGCAAACAGGCAATCGCCACATCCCGCCCAGTTTTGATCTGTCCATCAGTTTGAACCACCACTCGGCCACGCAAGTCATTTAACACCAGAGTCTGATGTGTTTCGGCAAGACCTAATTCCCAAGGTAGTCCTGCATATCTGATACCAGTCCAACGACTAGCGCCAGTTCCTCCGTCGTGGCCGGAGATTAGGATATGATCCGCTTTAGCCTTCGCGACACCAGCAGCTACAATTCCCACTCCAACCTCTGACACCAGTTTTACTGACACCCTAGCTCGTGGGTTAGAGCACTTCAAGTCATAAATAAGCTGTTTCAAGTCTTCGATGGAGTAAATATCGTGATGGGGTGGTGGGGAAATAAGCCCGACGCCTGGAGTGGATTTTCTTGTCTTGGCGATGTTTCCACTCACTTTGTGTCCTGGAAGCTCTCCTCCCTCACCAGGTTTGGCTCCCTGGGCCATTTTGATTTGAAGCTCATCTGAGTCGGAAAGATAATACGAAGTGACACCAAAACGGCCCGAGGCAACTTGCTTGATTGCTGATCGCAGTAGATCGCCATTCACGAGTGGCTGTGAACGTTCTGGGTCTTCGCCACCCTCACCGGTATTGCTTTTGCCCCCCAATTTGTTCATAGCAATGGACAGGGCGGTATGCGCTTCATAGGAGATTGACCCGTAGCTCATCGCACCAGTGCAGAAACGCTTCACGATTTCTGTCCATGGCTCTACCTCGTCAATGGAGATTGATGGTCTGCTGGAGAAATCAAACTCGAGCATTCCACGAAGCGTGCAATTCTTTATTGCTTCTAGCGACTTCATGGAGTATTCCTTGTATGCATTCGAGTTCTTGGCACGCACCGCATCTTGCAAGTTGGCCACCGCCGCTGGCTCATTGATGTGGGACTCCCCGTTGACTCTCCAATGATACTCACCGGCTTCTGGGAGACCACTGTGTGCCACTATGTCGCGACTGGGATAAGCACGCTCGTGGAGTTCGAGAGCGTCTATCGCGAGATGCTTAAAACCAGCACCCTTTATTCTGGTCGCAGTACCTACGAAGCACCGGTCGACAACCGAGTTGTCAATCCCGAGGGCCTCGAATATCTGTGCACCCTTGTAACTCTGTAAAGTGGAGATTCCCATCTTGGACATCACCTTCAGTATCCCATCGTTGCATGCCTTGCGATAATTGAAGACGATCTTCTCATCTGTCAGATCATCCCGCAATACATTTTCTCTGCGCAACTTCAGCATAGCCTCGATTGAAAGGTAAGGACAAACGGCGTCAGCACCGTATCCTACCAGGACGCAAAGGTGGTGTACCTCTCTTGCTTCTCCAGTCTCGATGATCAAGGCAATTTTAGAGCGTTGTTTGTTCCGCACCAGATGATGATGCACACCACCGCAAGCGATCAGCGCGCTGATAGGAACACGATCCTTATTAATTCCTCTATCGGAGAGAACAATCACTTTGAATCCTTTGGAGATACAATCGGACACTTCATCGCAAATTCTATCCAAAGCTCTTACATATCCGTCAATCCCTTCTTCCTTTCCAAAAGTGATGTCGATTGTGCTAACTCGCCACTCGTTGTGGTAAGCCTCCATCGATTTGATCGTATTTAGTGCTTCGATGGACAGAACTGGCGATGGCAGGCAGAGTTTACGGCACTGAGACTCATTCATTTCCAGGATGTTTCCCTCCGGGCCGACATAGCACTCAAGCGACATGACAATATTCTCTCGGATGGGATCGATAGGAGGGTTTGTAACTTGAGCAAAGAGCTGCCTGAAATATTCATAAATGGAGCGAGGCTGAACAGAGAGACATGCAAGTGCGGTATCGTTGCCCATTGAGCCTAGGGCTTCCTTTCCGTCATTGATCATAGGCGTCATCAAAAGATTTAATTGTTCGAATGTGAAGCCGAATGCCTGGCTCTTTGGATCCTCAGTAATGGGGATGTTGTCTGGCTCATAGCCTTCCCATGTCCCGTTCTCTTTGGACCACGCTTTAAGGGCTTCCAAAGTCAGCATATTATCGTTGTTCCACTTGGCAAAGTTGTTTCGCCCAGCCACCTTCATTTTCAATTCTTCATCATCCACGATCCGCCCTTCGACTGTGTCGACCAGTAGCATCTTCCCGGGTTGAAGCCTGCCCTTGGATATGATCTCCTCTGGGTTGATCTCAATGGTTCCTACTTCGCTAGCGCATATCATTCTATTGTCTTTAGTGATATAGTAGCGGCATGGGCGAAGCCCATTTCGGTCAAGATTGGCACCACAATAACGCCCATCCGAGAATGTGAAGAGGGCAGGGCCATCCCACGGCTCCATCAAACAAGCTGCCCACTCGTAAAATGCCCGTTTCTCCGGAGTGATATATGGGTTATTTTGCCAGGCTTCAGGAACCATCATCATTACCGCCTCAGGTAGAGACAGCACGCCATTAATAACCAGCAGCTCCAATACATTATCAAAGGCTGCGGAATCAGAGCCACCCTCCTCGATAATGGGATAAAGCTTCTCCAAATCCATACCGAACTTCTCACTAGTCATGATTCCTTCTCTAGCCCGCATCCAGTTCTTATTACCGCGGAGCGTGTTAATCTCACCATTATGGGCACACCAACGCATGGGTTGAGCTCTGTCCCAGCTAGGGAAGGTGTTTGTTGAGAAGCGAGAATGAACGAGGGCGAAATGGCTCGAATAAAACACGTTATTCAGGTCGTAATAGTAATCATATACTTGAGAAGGAGAGAGTTGACCTTTATAAACGATGTTTTTGCTGGAAAGGGAGCAAATGTAGAACCACCTTTTGTATGTGATGGTATGAGTGGCGCACTTCCGTAGAACGTAAAGCTGTCTTTCGAAGTAGGCAGGATCAAATTCGGATTTGTCTAGAATCACAAACGGCTGCATTACGGTTGGTTCCTTGGACTTTGCACTAGGGCCCAAGATGGCGTTATCACAAGGAACATGACGCCATCCTAGCACTTTCAAATCGTGCTCTAGCGCGATTCTTTCAAAGATTTCTATGCTCTCCTTGCGGATCTTTTCATCAGGATGTAAAAATATGTTTCCAACAGCGTAATGGCCACATTCAGGCAGGTCGATCTTTAGATCGCGTGTAGTTTCATCCACGAAGAATTTGTGGGGGATTCCCGTCATCACCCCAGCGCCGTCTCCATCTCTAACATCAGCACCAACAGCACCACGATGTGTCATGTTACACAAAACTGTTCTTGCATCCTTGACGATTTTGTGACTGGCAACACCATTGATCTGAACCATGAAACCGACACCGCAGGCGTCCTTCTCAAACTCAGGGTTGTACAAGCCTTTAGCTTCTGGAATGGCATCGGCCCAGGTGATGTTACCGTGACTACTGTTGTCCAAGGAAGAGGTAGACATGTTGGGCGAATGAGTAGTTCCTACGTGGAGATCCGAAATAAAGTGCTGCAATGACAAATAAATAGTGAAGCGCTATATAGAGAAATGCCAAGACCAGTACAATAGGAAGGATGAAGGATTGACGTGGCTGGTTGTCCTAACCTACGCCTTTTATACTCTATTCTAAGCATCATATGTTTGAATGCATCTCGTTGAATCCCCTCAAAGCAACTTCAAAATCGGTTACACCACTCTGATGGCATGTGCAATGCTCGCCCCATTGATCGGATGGTTGGATGAATTGCGGGACAGCAGTTGTGTGGTTGGTTTCAAAAGAAAACTAACATAGGGAGAGCCTGATTCAAAGATTTCATCAGAGAGTGGGAATGAGCCTCTCCCCCTTGTGATAGGATCAAGGATCAACAATGCTTGGTGTGCCTGTCCGAATCTACAAAATATGTGGTTGTGAAGTTTAGGCGCCAAACTGCCTTACCCTGAATCCTCCATGGAGGAAGGAACCCAGTACGATGCCCAGTCAATCGAAGTTTTGGAATCAGTCATAACACTGGTACGGAGACCATGACGTTCTGGAAAACTACTGGGCATTGAGAGTTCCCCATGGCTTATTGCTTACCATCTGAATCATTTACACGTGAAAGATCATGAATCATATGGATTCAATGACCAGCGTAGTTCAAGTAGTGACGGGTTTCTCAACCCACAACCCGAGTTGAGTCTGAACGACACAGGCAAAACAGGAAAATGCACCCCAGGTTACTCGTGGTGTTACCATCTCCATGACTGCAACTAGTTGAATGCCTTGTGGAATTAAATCAACGACGCGGAGATAAAAAGCCAGAGGTGCCGATATAGCTGCTTGCAGAGTAAAGTTGACCGCTTTCCTGGCGGTCTGAGGGCGCATACGCGATCTTTCAACACCTCAAAGATACATAACAAAGGCCCACAAACCCTGTGCTTGATAACATAGAATGCACCAGTTACTCATGCTGGACTCCTTTTAGAATCCACGTGAGCACTGTTAAACACAAAGTAAAGGGAGATGTATGGAATGGTGGCCTAATGAAGTTGCATTATCAGCCCCGATCATTATCTGATATGCCAATGTATTTCTTAAAACCCCGCAAATATATTAAGGATGTTTCGTTGTGCGCGCTAACCCCCTATTCCTGAATCATAAATACTGCAGCGACTAGATTGTATATCAAATTGGGCCGTACTTCACGGTAATGGACCTGACCTGGTAAGCATATGTCGGTGAAGATGCTCTGCATTTTTGCAATGTGCCGAAGCCATCCGTCTGTCCGCGTCAAAGCATTCGCAATGCTGCTACTTATCGATGTCTTGCTCACTGGCGGATGATTCCTTCAAATGAAACCCACGTGGACATAACTTATCGAGGCAACGCATTACGAGCCAGTCGTTGAGCCACCCCCTAATATACATCTGTTTACCTCTCAATTAGACTATTCTGAATCTTATCATGCCATCGTTCCCCGCGCAATAACCGTTATGTTCCGACTTCATATGATCCCACTTCATCAGCACTTCAGGTAGTAGCTGTTCTGGTTATATGAGGCTGCCCATACAACTGGAATCAAGTGAACGGTAGACTGGATTCTCCCCATGTATTTGAGGAGTTAGGCTTTGCTGCATTAATTTACCGCGTGATCAGCACCTTTACGTCATACAAGAGACTTCAAATACCGGTCATTTAATAGCAACAGTCTCTTGGGGTAGTATAGTGAAAAAAAGGGTCGCGCTTCACCGGCTTCTAGAATGATAGAAGATGCTTTACATTGTTGATCTAGTAAGCTGAATCCACTGCAATGAAATTTGCTCATGTGATGTGCCATATACTGCCATGGAAATCCTGAGATTCGGATGTGTGCATATGGTAAGATCAAGCATCTGGGTTGCCCAAAATGACAAGAGGTGCTTTTCACGGTGGTTATATAGTTGGATGTATATGATACTTGCTCTTAAGGGAATTGCGAGCATGGGATGGCGTTGACTGGGCCTGGAGGTGGCTTGGCAATTCGAAAAATTTCCATCAACCAAGTGTGATCTTCACATAGAAACTGAAGAGACCACCTGAAAAAGGCGAATTTTCGATGATGATGCTCTAGATCGCCCCGTAACCTTTGATTGCTATCCTGATTTGCAGTTCAAAATTGCCACCTGCTATCATCTAGATCATTGGCGATGAAAAAGGATTTCGATAACCCGCTATTCTGGGATATATTCTTTGTCAGTTGGATATTTCATTATCCAGCGATACTTGGCTTCATTTGACAATTATCGTTTGCAATGGAGCACCGCAAATCCGCCAGCTCCAAGACTACTTCCAAACCAGTAGTCACCGACTCTACTTCGGATCATGAGGAGGAACCGAAGATCCACCCACCGCCACGGATTGAAGTCGCTCAGGTGCCCCCTCCTCTCGTATCTACTCTTAAGCTCACGTTAACCATCTCTTGATTCTTCTACACACAGGCCGCATGGTATCGTAATACCAACGTGCTGAACGCTGTCCTCTTAACTTTGCTGTCGCTCTTTACGCGTTTGTTTATGATTTCTTGGTCCAATGTGGTCGTGTGGGATGAGGTAGGTTTCCAACTCATATTTTTGGTAGCGTTTTTATTAAACTGAACCACTATGATTAGGCTCATTTCGGAAAGGTATGATGATGAGTTGAGGTCGAGTTTGCAAATTATGCTGACGCGTTTCAGTTTGGCTCTTATTATCTTAAAAGAGAGTTCTATCACGATGTACATCCTCCCCTAGGGAAGATGCTTGTCGCCTTGGGTGGACTTATATCCGGCTACGATGGATCATTCGACTTTGAATCGGGTGCGACATATCCAGAGAACCTTCATTACGGTGCCATGCGCTCTTTCACTGCGCTCTTCGGTGCTGCTATGGTACCACTGGCGTATCTTACAGCAATAGAGTTTAAATTTAGCAAGAAAGCGGCCTTCTTAACTGCATTAATGGTGTTGCTAGGTAATCGCTCATGCAGCTGTGTAACCTAGCCGAATATCCCTTAACCATATCGGGATTCGTAGATATCGCGTATCTTGCTATCAGTAGATTCATTCTTCTGGACTCGATGCTTCTGTGCTTCACTTGCACAACACTTTACTGCTTGGCTCGCTTCCATAACTGCCGTCATGAGTAATGAATGTTTACTGGAATGATTTCACCACGTTTCTTTTCTAACAAATGCATGCCTCAGGTCTTTCTCAACTCGCTGGTGGACCTGGCTTATTTTCACCGGCATCTCGATTGGTTGTGTATCTAGGTACTTTTGCGAAATACTCAGCATGTAGCCCAGCTTCAACAACTTAACTGCTCCTTATATTCAGTGTTAAATGGGTTGGATTCTTTGCTACCGCACTTGTGGGGCTGGTATATGGATGGCGTTATAGTCACTCTGGTTTAACTTTGACTAATGCTCCATTGATCTGTAAAGTACACCGTCGAAGATTTGTGGGATAAATTCGGAGACTACCGTATGCCCAAGGTATGCGGCACAACGAACCGTGAATTGTAGATTAGCTAAGTATAAGGCAGTTCCTCACTCACGACCATCCCTTTAGGTTACTTATCTGAAGCATTGGGTTGCCCGCATTGTCTTCCTCATTGTGCTCCCAATCCTCATTTACATGTTCTGCTTTGCCATCCATTTTGCCATCTTAAATCGAAGCGGATCTGGAGATGCCACGATGAACTCGATTTTCCAGGCTGGTCTTGATGGGAGTACACTGAATGAAGCGCCATTAGGTAAGGAGCCCAGAAAGCCCCTGGTGTTGACCAGCCAATATTCAATCGAGTCAATCTAGAAATTGCTTACGGATCAAAAATCACGCTGAAAAACAATGGATATGGCGGTGGCCTGTTGCATTCGCATGTCCAGATCTTTCCCGAGGGCTCGCAACAACAGCAGGTCACAACCTACCACCACAGAGACGAGAACAATGAATGGGTCATCAAAAGAGCCCACGAGACATATGAAGATTCTGGTCAGATAGAGTTCGTAACTGACGGAGATACTGTGGTCCTGGTACATGAATCCACGAACAAAAAGCTCCACAGTCATGAGATCAAAGCCCCCATCACCAAGGCCGATTGGGAAGTCAGTTGCTATGGCAACGATACGGTCAATGATCCCAATGATCACTGGGAGGTCGAGATAATCGATGACTACTTTGGAGAATCCACCTCGCGTATTAGAACTTTGACCACTAGCTTCCGCCTCCGCCATCGCACTCTTGGGTGCTATCTGAAATCACACAATGTGCCACTACCTGCTTGGGGTTTCCAGCAATCTGAAGTCACCTGTGATAGAAACGGGGATATTAACAACCCAAATCTTCTATGGAACGTCGAGAATCACTGGAATGAAAACCGTAAGTAGTTGCTGATTCGTCTACGTCTACACAGACTAACTTCTTCTTTGGCTAGTCGAACTCGCCCCTTCCAAGCACTTCAGATCCAAATTCTTCAAAGACTTCTGGCATCTAAATGTTGCTATGTGGAACACTAACAACGCTCTGGTACCAGATGCGGATAAGCAGGATGATCTCGCATCAGAACCCCATCAATGGCCTATTCTTTCGGTTGCCCTTCGTATGTGCTCCTGGTCAGACGATGCTATCAAATTCTTCTTGGTTGGCCACCCTATTGTATGGTGGAGTAGCACTCTTGCGTTGGTAGGATTCATTGGTGTTGTATTGGCTTCTTATATTCGAATGGCGCGTAAATATAATGATTGGAACCCAGGTAATGTCGATGTATGGTAACCAATGCTCGCCAGCACTAAAACTGGGTCATTCTATTATATAGGAGAATGGGAAGGCTTCACTACTGTCGGTAAGATTATCTTCCTGGGATGGTTCCTCCATTATTTCCCATTTTACATTATGGGACGTGTCATGTACATCCATCATTACTTCCCCGCGTTGTACTTCGCCATCATGATGACAGGCTTGCTGATGGATTTCCTGACCCGTAGACAATCGCAATCTGTTCAAAATGTCATTTTCTTCCTGGCTTACTTCGTCATCATCGCAGTATTCATTTACTTTGCCCCACTGGCCTTTGGCTTTACCGGGCCGGCAAATGTGATGGCCGGTAGACAGTGGGTGTCATCTTGGAGGCTTTATGATTAAGTGGAATATATAGAAACGTTAAGCCTATACTTAACAACATCAAGTATTCGCTTTGTTAGCCACTGAGGAATCAATTTAATAAAGTTTATGGTTGGTATTAACCGTATCCTGTGTGGCCTCACTTTCAACGATGCACAACTATCAGTATCAAGAAACCGTTCAAATACTGGAGCAAATGCTTAGTTGTGACCGGATGGGACCTTACTCCACGTTCGAGATTTATTGGTCAATAAGTACGTTTTTAGGTACTCCGAATCAGAGACAGTAAATGCTACACTACCATCGGCTTTCTATTTAGATATTATTATACCACAAGCATGACACATTCATTTTGAAAGTTCTTAATTACTTCAGCAACTGACATGGAAATATTCTCATTCACACGCTCAACAGCGACCACTGTGGTAGGTTGAAAAGCATCTTTTGCTGCCTTTGAGGTCAGAATAATCCAGCGTTCGTCATCTCCGTTACCATCATTTGCTAGTTCACGTCGTAATAGTTACGTTCAGTATCACGTGGTTTCCAAATATACCGTTTTGGATGGCTGTTTACATATTTGGTCGCTTCGGAGACTACGATTTTACGCTAATTGACACAATCTCTATCATCCAAGCATTGGAGGAACAAAACACCACTGTAATGATTAATTGCATGAAAAAATCAGAAAACTATCCAGCATGGAGGATTCGTTTTTCCCTTTATCCCAGGTGCTATACAGTACAGTGATTTCGTTGTAAGTAATGTTCACAACACCGCGCACAACTTTAAAAGGAAAGCCAGTTCGCACTTCTCAAACGCAGAGTAGACTACAACCCAAGACCTCTCGATCCTTAAACCAGAGTGTAGTCCAAGAAACCTCAACTAGTTACATACGAGAAACAGTAGTATTACCCAAAAATCGCCAACTAACTAAAGTAAGAACCACTCAGGTGGTCAAAAAGTCTTTGCATACACGGCAAGTCGAGGAACTTACGCCGGAACCGGCAATACAAGAGCAGCATCCCAAACAGTCACATATCTTGCTACAAAGCGATAGCCTTTCTGTCTCCATCTTAAGTGCCCTTCCGACCGAGATTGCCGGTTTACTCTCTGGTACGTTTTTAGAATAAGTAGCAGCCTCGATACCCTTTGGTTAATGATGTGTGCCTTCTCCATGACCGAACGTAGCTGGTGGCTGTCCATTGGAGTGTTTTTACGGCTCGATTGATGTCAACTCTGGTTATGCTCTGGTTGTCACTTTGACTGACTGCTATGTTTGGTCCTATAAACAAGTAAGCCAGATTCTGCTAGTTGTTTGCACTTCGTTGTTTTTACCAAACCTTTCCACTGGTAGAAATCATCTCCCACTATTTATACCTTTCAAATGCCAGAAGTCAACTTTGCCACTCAATATCTATCCACAAACGAAATTCTTGAGAACCTTCCTATTGTGAGTATTGTTCCCATAGTAGGCTCAAAAGAGGTGGGGATTTTGGCAAGCACCCCTAAGGGAGAATTTAGATATTGGGAGAGCATCACCTACGGTTTAACAAATCCTCATAAGTACAAGAGTATGAGAATATACCTGGCGGAAAATGATAAAGGTACTTGCTTGGTTAACTGCGAGGTAAGTACTTTCGTGCAGTAACCGGCTGCTCAGCACCAACTCATTTCTTTTGGAACTCAGCCCGCCGGATTAATATACGGGACTCGTATGTCCCATTTATACCGTGTCTTGTTAACCAGCACTAATGGACAAGTGGCGCTATCATACTCCCCACTCATCCGCCCTCTTGGTGTTTTTGCTCGTATGAGCTCTTTGCTTGGATACACCGGAAGTGATGACTCTTCGTTGCTTGCAACCACTTCTGAAATCGTGGCCGTCTGCGCTGGTGTAAGCTCGGAGGGCAGACACTCCAGGTACACTCGCCACTGATCTGCAACAAACTGGGCCGCACCTTAACAAACAATTTCATTCACTTCAGAGACATTTATGTTCTTACCAGTCGGAGCCTGCAGAAATGGATCATCTCGAAAGTACTACCTGAAAAGGTCAGTCCTACTAATTCAAGAGGGTAATCGTGTAATTCGACTAACTGTATTGATGTAGCATGTCTCGGAGCGCGATATTTTGAGTGACATCTCGGAAGCATTAGAGAGCTTACCGGTATTCCAAGCTGCTTCTGATTTGATTGTGGATTTGTTGGACGTCGCATTCTCCAGGTCCGTTGAAATCATGAATACGTCAATTTGTGAGCATGACAGTTAACGAATTAGTTGTCGTTCGTAGCGAGTGTGGGGTGATCGTACTGACGTCAATTTCGGTTGACCAAGAGGCGGTCTCCACGTTTGGATTGTTCTCATTTGAGCTCGACAATGGGTCTGGCAATTTTGTTCTCACGAGTCAAAAATATTTGAACCACAGGGCGACCTTGTACGAAGGGATAACCTCGAAACCACGCCTAGCCCTTACTGATGGGGGACCTGGTGCATTTGTCTTGTTGAATGATTGCATCGTGGCTACCACACTACTCAGCACTGGATTTGAGGAGGTGATCCCATTGCGAAATCCGTCAATCGACCGCATCATAGGGTTCGGAACAGATAGGTCAAAGATCTGGAGCAGAGGGAAAATGCATACTTGCAAGATCTTGGCGCTATGCACTCACAGCGGATTTTTAGACGTCGCATTGAATATGGACAAGTTGGATCCAAAGAGATCGCACGAGCCCACTGGCAAAGCCGAGATAGCATCATCTCACGATTCGAAAGCACAAATCCGCCAATTAAAGAACAGGTTGGAGCAGGCAGTCTTCTTTGGGAGTCACCGTGAAAATCCTCTCTCCTTCAACCTCGCACAAGAGTCCGTCACAGGCCTGGATAGCGCTGCTTTGGCACTCAGTGGGGAGATTCTACAATATAAATCGAAGTACATTCCCGAGATCTTGGAAGTCAAAGTGCAGCTGCAGGAGAGGCTGAATCGCATGGGTAATATCATCAAATTTATAAACAGTAGCCATCTCTTGTATAAATTATCCGCCGTGACAAGACACCAATTATGTTGGGATTGCGAGAAACTAACCTCAGCCGTAAATCTCTGGTATTATCAGAATACACTGCTGAACCGCGGCTACAGCGGACAACATGCTGTGCTCCTTACACAAGCCATTGAACGTTTCATGAAAGATAGAGGAGTCATCCAGCAAGATTCAGTGAAGGCATTCTTCAAGCTTCATGTGTCTGAAATCGGTCTTATCCCACAGTATGTGAATGACATTATTCGTCGGTCAAGATTCAGCCAGGGCAGTGAGAGGTACCTTGTAGTTCATGAGGGAAACAAGATACTTCTCGAAATCTTCAGAACTGCGTACGCGTATCGAAGGGAGCACTCAGAGTTGTATGATTTAAATCAACCGGCAACTACTGAGTCATGGACATGTCAAGACGCCTTGATCGACATGATCCATGCTCAGTTCCAGTATACCGAGAAAGTGATTAAAGAGTTCAGTCTTGATGCAGAATATTTCGAGACTGGCCGGCCTGGAGGCTTTCAAATAGATGCTGACAGAAATCCGCCCGAAGCCTACTCCTCCGACGCTCTCCTAAACTCACTGAAAGATCAGCTCTGTGAATTGGCTGATATCTTGTTCCAAGTGTTCACCGAGCGTATTGATTTTCTCAGCAGGTATGCTTATGTTCAAGTGTGGAGGTGTCGATTTTGCATTGGGCCTTGGGTTAACTTTGTGATAGTGATGCTGAGAACGAGGACAGCATTCACGCGCTTGCCTCTTTAAAGGAAAGATATCGGATTGTACGCTCTAAAGTCACGCTTCCTTTAGGTAGGCATCTATGTAACCATTGTGCTTCTTGTATTGGGCACTAACGTTGTGGGATTCAAAGTTACTCTAGAGAGAAGGGAACACGCTTTGCAGTTAGCGGAACGTTATCAGGATTTCAGAACGCTGGTTCAGCTGAGTATCAGCTTTGGAGGGGAGACAGAGGCCAGGATCGACTACTACATCAATAAGTTTAAAGAGCCCTTTGCTTTCGAGCTGTATTCCTACTATCTGGAAAATGGCCTTCTGTATCAACTGATGGCCCAGAAAGATTTCTATTGTGGATTACTGGACAAATTCCTAGAAAAAGGTCAACACACAAATATCTCCTGGCTCCATGACATCCATATCGGAAAGTACGCCCACGCTTCCGATAAACTTCTTAGTGAGTCGGAGGGAGAGAAAAACAATCTACAGAAGAAGGTAAGCCGCAGCAGTAAGCCTTCATGCACATCACTATGCTCACCAGATCTCGTTGTCAGACAATGCTCAGTTTAGCCAAGCTCTCCTTTCTTGCCACGGTGGAACCAACGAGCTTGGATTCGGAAAATGTTCAAGAAACCCTCGAACGTAATCCTTGCTAATCATTTTTAGAACTTCTTAAATCAATGCACTAAATCTTCTGCTAATTCAGGCATGGATGATACGCTAGACCTTGTTACTGTTCATGAAGTCCTTCGTGAGTCGTACCAAGCCATCATAGATACCATAGAGAATTTATCACACAAAGGGAACGACCAGGCTGCATACATCTCTGCCATCAATACCGGAGAGCTATATAAAGTTAGACCTGCAATGGAGGACCTTTATCGTCAAGTAGTCAAAGGCATCCTGGACGGTCAGGTTTTAGACTCGGAGTCGCTGATCGATGCTCTAACCTTACCACAGAACCTGGAAAATCAAGTTGACAATTACAGAATCGCACTCGGGGTGTACAGGAGGGCCAAGGACATTCCTGAGGATAGAATGGAATATGTCCTACGCACTATCTGGAGAAGAGTCATACTCCGTGACAGGTATTCGTAATTCGCATGCTACTGATTTGGTTTTTTATTAATGCCCGTCTACAGCTGGGACTACATCTATAAGCTTTCAGCCCATGCTGGTGACGAAGAGCTACTTGCTGCCTTGAAGGACACGGCGATATATTGCACACTTGCCGCTGCCCATGATGGTGGTAAGTAGATCCAGGTGGATCGATGTGTGCTATATGCAGCTAACTCTATTCCTAGACTTCCCGGTGAATATGTATCTACAACCCGCTGAAACACACTTCCACACATCCAAGGAGGATGTGATAACTAGGTTCATCAACATGCTAGACCATCAGATTAATATGCTAATTCAGGACTATCAATCAGAAAACCGTCAACTGGACCAACACATCGCGCAGCATAATCTTCTAGGATTCTATAACGAGATTGTGAGATTGATTCAAAGCGAATTTGCGAACAATGTCACCATGGATACTGACTAGGCCTGACGGGATTCACTTGCTTGTGCTCGCCTAATGTCAGAATCTTAGCCCCCAAGCTAAATCTCTTCTCAAACGTACTGGCTAGGCTCGTCACGCAAGCCGATTTTTTTAGGAGAAGCACGCGCCAATTTACGTTTATATCGATTAGGATTGATTGAATTCATGTGACTTGATTAGTTTTTCATCATAAATGCATATATAGCTTTGCTTGATCCGCATTACCTTTTCCACTCACCAAACTTCATAAATGAACTGATAAGACAAGGATGGAGACTGTGATGCAATGAAATTTTGCTGAGCTGTGATTTTTCTTCCAGTTGACAAATCCTCTGGTTGCATAAGAGGCTTCCCTTCCAATGGGCACTCCTTCATCTGCTGTATCGGTAACGATTGATGAACTGCCACCAAATCAAAATTGCTAGTGAGTCCCATTGGCATCAGTGAGAGTGCGGATGATGTGTGTTCGCCGAACCTCTCAGCAAATTGCTACTCCAGTAATATGCTGATGAGTACAGCTATCCTGATTGTGCTACTGCATATCATATATATCACTTTTGATGTTTAAAACTAAAATATTCTATTCTCCGAAACATATCCTAATCAGGAGGTAGGCAAACCAAGTGCATCACCAAAATGAAGGCGATGGTTTGTTTCCACTTGGAAAATCATGTGATAACCCAAGCGTTAGTTCAGCTGAAAATGATGGAGTAAAGCATTTAGTGATCAATACACGATTATATTCATATACGTATATTTAACTACGGTACGCTGGTGTTCAGATATCCATCCAACCTTCCTCTGACCAGTATATTGTCGAGCTGGAATAAATTTTCGAGAGCCATAGATATAGCACCTTTCCTATAACCTCGAATATGGCAAGCAACGAAAACACCGTAACCTTTGACCAGGGAAGTGGCCCAATGCTATCAGATTCTGATGAGTTTGACGGGCTATCGGACGAGTTTGGTACCGATAATGACGATACACAAACAGGAGAAAGCGCCACCAAGGTTGATATAGCTAAACAACAAGAGCTACGCAAGCAGATAATGGAGATTTCCAAAGATCCAAACATCCCTGCTGCTCTCAAAGCCAGAAGGATTCAGGTACCATTTATTTGCATTCGTTTGTACACAGGCTCATTCTCTGCAAATGGTACAGCAAGACTCAAATATGCCTTTGCATCCTGTTTTCGATTATATTACTGGTGCTTAAAACTCAACCTCCCTATTTGACCTTCGATATCTTACTTGATAGGAATTGATGACTTCCGATTGGAAGAAAAAGCAGCCCACAGGAATTCCTAAAAAAATGACCGACGATTTATCAGAAGAGGAGTTAAAAGTCACCTACTATGCAAGTATTTTTTGGATTTTCAGTCGGCTTCCTGAAGAACCAGAGATCCTCGTTACTGACACGCCTCTTGATATGAAAACGATTTAGGACCAAGAAAATGGTATATTGGGATGCAAACATTACCGAAGAAACAACAAACTACGGGCCAATTGTTGCGGCGGCTGGTTTACGTGTAGGTTCTGCCACAATGATGCGTCTGATCATCAAATTATCAGGTATCTCCTTTGCTGTAAGCTAAGCCGTGATAGAATTCATCGCTGATGCGCCTTACTCAGAAAGGAAACGAAGACGATGATGTGTATGTATTGCCAAACGATACAACCGGCTGCCCAGCACTGTGTTAATGAGCGTTGTGGTAGAGAGATGGCGCGCTACTTCTGCCCGGAATGTGTGTTATGGGACGATACGCCAAATAAGAGTATTTACCACTGCCCGGACTGTGGGATTTGTAGAGTTGGACAGGGACTAGACAAAGATTATTTCCATTGCAAAAAATGCAATGTATGTATGGCCATTACCCTTAAAAACCGGCACAAATGCATAGAGAGGAATCTAGAAAGTGACTGTCCTATTTGTGGAGAGTATATGTTTACATCGACCACGACGGTGATCTTCATGGTATGCTGATTCATATAGGCATTGACTCCTCATCACATCAACTGACTCGGTACGTAAACAACAAAGCCCTGTGGTCATTGTATACACTACATGTGTCATCGTAGGTATGTTCGCACCTCATACCAATGCCCCACTTGTCTGAAATCGCTGGCAGATATGACACAGTACTTTCGAAGCCTAGACGCGTTGATGGAGTCACAGCAGATGCCACCACAATACGACAACTATCGCTCTATCATACTGTGCAATGACTGTGAAAAAAAGAGCGTGGCCAAGTATCACTTCTTGTACCATAAATGCGTGAGTTGCAAGTCTTACAACACTAAGACAATCAAGATCCTGAGAGATGGAGCAGAAACAGAGTTGGTAACCGGAAGCATTTTCAATCCTGATGGTACGATATCGCCACCTGAGCCTGGAGCCGTTCTGGGAGTGAACAACTCCTCCAACATAACTCTGGTAGAGAATGGGATGGATTTTGATCAAGATTGGTCACAAAATGGGCACACCAATAGAACTAATGATATATCTCCCTCTGAGCATAGCCCGATGGATCTTGGCGAAGGCTCCGGTGAGCCTGAGCTAGACCGTGAACACTTTTAAGTTTTGGTGTACTTGCCAATACTTTTGTAATACTTTTTATCTACGATATCCAACCGCACTGCTCACGAATTGCACCTTTAATTAGTTACTTCGATGGTAGCTGCCATCCCTAGTCCACTAAACCCCCATTTTTTATTCGATTCTATCCTGTGCATTTAGACGACCTCACGCAAGTCCAACACAGGCACTTAAATTTCCGTTGGTTCTTTGAAATAAAATCAAGTGTTCACAACACCCCCCCCCACCTACCGTAGAGTATGTTGGAGAAGTGGCAATGTGATCTACATACGGTGCACGAGATTTATCAAGTTCCATCCCCAGGAACTACACACATGGATGGAGCGGACTCTACGACAACTCATCCCCTAACAGTAAGCAGCTAAGACATAACGTTCGCGCCCAAAATGCATCAACCAGTGTAGAGATCACGACGCCCATGGTTCTATTCTCGCAATATTAACCCAATGGCGGCCTAATCTATGAATGCCTCTAAAATGCGGGCAATTTCCACCTCTCATCACAGACTACAGGTCACATGATATGTCCCGATTTCCGCCACAAACCATTCAGACCTCGAAGTAACCACAATCTATCCGAAATGCGATATGGAGAAAGGAAATTCCATGATTAATCATGATGGCTGTCATGTGTTTATGGCCACGAATCATGACTGCCATGGCGAATATGGATGTTTCACTTGGGAAAGCCCTAACCCTACTGCAGGATCGTTCTAACTTTATGGTAAATCGGATCAACTGACGATCGTTCGGGAATTTCGAGTGGCATCAAACCACTGGCTTTTCCTAACCCTGACCTGAGTGAGTTGATTTATCCCCAACTTCTCACACGGAGAAAAGTGGAATTTTTTCGGTCGCTTATTAAGCACAGATAGCGTTTTCACTTGGTAAATTACTATCTCCCTTCCGTATAAAATATAAACAACTATTTCCTAGGGTTAGGACTTTCTTTCAAAGTGTTGACTTATCCGCACATGACTTCCAATTCCCGGAATCTTACAGCACCTCGTGGTTACTCTTTCCCCAGACATAGACTAGCGACCTCATTAAAGGGTGAGTTCGAAGTGAGCAAATGACCTAGCACTGAGCTTGTACCATAGTACTCACCAGCTATTCACTCTTATGTAGATGAGACAAAGATCCCTTTGGTCCTAGTCGCGTGCGGGTCTTTCTCTCCGATCACGTACCTTCATTTACGCATGTTCGGTAAGCAAGCGTGCATATCTTTGGTCGGATAACTCCTCGACTAAAGATACGTTGTATTTCCTCTTTCGCGTGTATTTTGTGTCCATAAGAGATGGCCAAAGACCATATAGTGGAGAATGAAAAATTCGAGCTTATCGGTGGTTACTTCTCTCCAGTGAACGATAATTATGGAAAAGATGGCCTAGTCCCAGCCATACATCGGGTTCGTATGTGCGAGCGCGCTGTTGAAACCACTTCAGATTGGTTGATGGTCGACCCTTGGGAGGCATTGAATCCTAGCTTTCAAAGAACTGCTGTGGTTCTGGACCATTTTGATGCGGAGTTGAACGGCTCCGAGGGTGGGATCCGCGTCTCGAGTGGTTGGCGGTTTAATGTGCGTCTGTACATGAAGTCTTTATTTAATTGTGTTTCCTTGGTAGGAGAGGTAAAGCCCATCCGAATCATGCTTCTGGCTGGAGGCGATTTAATAAAGTCTTTTGGAGATCCCAGCGAGTGGGAGTCTGACGATGTAAGTATCCATGCAAGCATTCCCTTGCATTTGTTGATTCTTGCACTAACGTGGCATTACTCTCACTAGCTGGATCATATTTTGGGCGACTATGGCTGTTACCTGATCGAACGCACCGGAACTGACGTGTGGGGATTTTTACTTTCGCATGATATCCTTCATCAGCACCGCGTGAGTATTTCGTGAGTCGAGCTAAATCAAGCACCTATCGCTTAGCAACCTGTATCTGATTCTTGTAGCGAAACGTCTTTGTCGTCAAGCAATTGATTCATAACGATATCAGTTCAACCAAAATCAGGTAAGAACAAGCGATATCATAATTCACTACAATGCCTTTCTAACAAGTCTTTAGACTGTATGTCAAACGTCGGATGTCAATCAAGTATTTATTACCAAATGCTGTGATCGATTACATTTACGATAGCAGACTTTACTTGGACTAAGGGCAAGTTGAAGGAAACACAAGTTGCAAACACCAGATCCCTCCGTCACCAGATAGAAGTTGTATTCCAAATGTATCATCCTCAATTATTCCCACATTCGTTCCAAGTATGTTCAACTACCATCATTTTCTTTCCACTTCCATGCAGCTCGGTCCTAAGTTTTCTCTGCATTCTGTACGAGGCCTATTTCTAAGAATAACCACGGTTTGCCCATTCCCAACCTACCATGTTGAGTCTGACGTGTGTTACGGTTGGAGACATTGCTTGTTCGTAATGCTGCACTTTTGAGACTTGTGGCCAACTGTCTCAGATTAATAAATTGCTCCTCTCTGATAGTAAGCGCTTTGTCGCGTTGTGGACAAGGCTGGTTGGGTTGGCCAACATGATTGCGATCTTACTACGCTTTACGATTGAAAAGTTGCAATGATGCGAAGCTGCTTGGACCCTCCAGATGAATCTCTGCTCGGGCAGAGTGCTACACGCTGAGTGGCGGGTCTCTCCATATAACTCAAACGATTCTAGACAAGAGTGAATTTATTTCAAGTTGATATTCCCACATATTCGTCACTCCAGCCTGAGCTTCGTCCGCTAGTTGAGGTGATTTGGGAAGTTACATGAATAGAATGGTGTGGACAGGAAGTATTGACGCAATGTATTAAGTTGGCAGGGGCAAAAAAACTCGAACCATAGGAAATAAACAGCTTACCATGTACAAGAATTGCTAAGGTAGGTAAGCTTCTATTCTATTTAAACACTTGTGGTGGATGTTACATAGCAGAGACACAATTGCTCATGTGCGTTTGACTGCTTTGATCAAAGAGTACATAA